>JANKKB010013005.1:0-18077 GCA_026225775.1 Bursera palmeri
TCCCTGTGGATTCGATACCTAAAGCTACGCTACAACAACCGCTTAGCCGAAGGTTAATTTTGAGCGTGATCAGTTAGTTATATGTGATGTATGCTGAGCACCAACGAGAAAAAGTGGTATTGAAAAATATGATTATAAAAATATGACACGTCAAAGGTATAAGGTCGGAGTATAACGTATTTAGGTTGTTGTTAGGCCTTAGATTGGCCTAGCGAATCTGGGATCCAAGGAAAACACTCCATTTAAGATTTCAGTGTTAAGCTTTAGGTTGATCCGGCAAATCTGGGATCTAAAGACAACACTACTGAGATGATCTGGTGTTAGGCCTTGGATTAGCCTAATGGATTTGGGATCCAAGGAAAACACCATCGATCTAATTCTAGTGCTAGGCCTTAGATTAGCCTGATGAATCTGGGATCCAAGAAAAATACTAGACTGGAGGATTAGTAAAGAATTGTGGATATATGTTATGAGTTTGATGTGCTTGATATCACTCAGTGTTAGGCCTTGGGTTGGCCTGGTGGATTTGGGGTCCAAGAAAAATATTGTTCATCTGATTCTAATGTTAGGCCTTGGATTGACTCGGCGAATCTGGGATCCAAGAAAAATACTAGATTGAAAATTGCTATATATGAATATTACTGAGTCGTTATGAAAACGATATGATTATTAATTGTGTGATTGTGAGCAAAAATTTCTAGTAGTGAAATTGGTATGTATGTGATTTAGAGAAATGAAATGTTTGAAAATATTGTGTGAATTGCATGATACATGATTGAGGATTAAAATGTTATGAAACTATGTAGTTATATAAAATCTTTTTCTTCACAGGTACACGAGATCAAGAGTCTAGCGATGGTGATCCGAAGCTTATATAGAGATCTTGGACGATCTTTAGGTTATGTCTAGATAGAGTGAATCAATTTTATTTTATTGAAAAATATGTAAAATTTGTGATTTCTAGAAAAATGTTTTCTTTAAAACATTTCTTTCAATTTTTATTACTTTTAATTTACCATCGAAATTCCTATATAAGGGGTTTTGGGTCGTGACACGATATCAGGCCTTAGATTTGCCCATGTGTTTTAAAGGATCTAAGGAGATTCACTTATGAGATGTATGTACAGTGTCAGGCCTTAGATGTATCTATGTGTGTTAAGGGACCTAAAGGGATTCACTTGTAACATGTATGTATAGTGTTAGGCCTTAGGTGGACCATATGTGTCATAGGACCTAAGGAAAACATTCCTTATCTGACGCTAGTGTTAGACCTTAGATGGGCTTGGTTGATCTGGTATCTAAGGAAAACACCAGGTTAAGAAATTAGTATATATGGATATTAGTGAGTCATTGTGGAAATGACGTGGTTATTGATTGTGTGATTGTGAGAAAATTTCTAGTAGTGAAATTGGTGTGTATGCGAATGAGAGATATGAGTTTGTTATATGTGTTGTATAAAATGCATAGTGCATGATTGAATTTAAAAATGTTACAGAACTGTATAGTTAGAGAAATTCTTACTAGCCTGTATTGCAGATCCCTTCCTTCACAAGTACTCGAGATCAGGAGTCTAGCGATAATGATTCGGAGCTCACATAGAGGATCTTAAACGGTTTTTGAGTAATGTCTGCATAGAGTAAGTCGTATTTTATTTTATTGAAAAAAATGTGAAACTTATGTTTTATGTTTAAATGTTTTGATTAATATATTTTCTTTGATTTATTTTACTTTTATTTTATTTATTTAATTAACTCACCCTGGGATTCCTATATAAGGGGTTCCGGGGCGAGACAAAATATCACTTACTATCCTTTGGTTTTGATTTAATATCACTTAGAGGAAACCTTTGCCTTATTCATTTTTATGGTTTTGATGGAACCATAAATCAATATGAGTTTAACCATCCTATTAAATCATAATTACTTATATACCCCTCATAATAGTACGTAATATATATATAACTAAATAAATAAAGATATATGAGGAGTAAAATAACTAATATACCTAATAATTAATGTTAAATTATTTTTATTTATCTATTAAACAAAAGCATAAAATACTCTTATTATTAAAAAAATTGCATGATTTTTTTAAATTAATGATTATTTATATTATTAATTTCCAGTTATCTATAATATAAGGTTTGTTAAGTTTTATATTTTTAAATATTTTTTATCTCTTCTTATAATAAATACATTACACATTTAATGAGATAAATTGATAAAGTAGATAATAAAATATGTTTTTAAATAAATATATAATACCTCTTTTTGTTTATAATTACTTTATAATTTGGGTTATTTTTTTATAAATATTAATTAAAAAGATGGCTTTTGGAAGCGAAAGCAACTTTGGGTTCTAAGTCTAGTCAAGAACTCATATCAAAGATCTAATTGATTAATTGTATAAAATATAAAAGGAACGTAGATGAATAAAGTCAAAAGCTTTATTTGAGTGATCTTAAAACGAAACCTAAGGATAGTAGGTGGTATTTACTTTAAAAAAAAAAAAATTAAAACACCATTTTAACATTGCGGTATTATTTAAAAAAATTAATATATATTTTAACCCCAAAAAATACATATTTGTCCTTACTAAAATTTATTTCTTTAATTTTAACATAAAAAATAAATAAATTATATCCCATAATAAACAAATTTCTACTTTTTGGATTTTCATTTTTTAAAATTTTTTAAAATTAAGAAAAAAATTTCAGTTGAGGGAAATATATATTTTTAAGGGTTAAAATTAACAGTTGATTAAAAAAGTAAATCTTAGGAATCTAGTTGATGAAAATGATAAACTTATATTTTACAAAATATAAAGATACTATTTGATATTATCTTTTTTTTTTTTTTTTTTTTTTCAAAACCTGCTTCGTTTAGTAAATAANTTTTTTTTTTTTTTTTTTTTTTCAAAACCTGCTTCGTTTAGTAAATCATATCTTAAGTTATAAAGCTTTTATTGGTCGAAATGGGTCCAATATTAATCCATTTTTTCAGATTGATAATTGACATGTGTCCTCTCATTTGGAATATTGATAACGTATTTTATTTTATTTTATTTTTATAAAAGAGAATTTAGAAATCCAGTCACACTTTTATTCAAATAGTACGGCGTCGGTAGACTAGTGATCGATGCTCCAATCAATGAAGTTTCCTTTGTAATATCTGATTTTATAACAAAGTAAGTAATTTTCACCGAAACTTCCTCTTTGTCAACATTTTTTTTTTTTGGTGTGCTAAAGTCAAATAATAATTATTTATTTTTTACTTTATCAAAAGTGTCATTCACCCATCAAATGTTTTTACTTAACTGTTGTTTATTTTTCTATTTAAAATCTGGATTTGGTTGATTCTCAACCTTTCTATCTTTTTTTAACTTTACACTTATTCTCCGATAATTTCATCTTAGTAAAAAAAAAAAATTTGGATTTGGATTTATGCGACCTCTAATTCTCTAAAATTCTTATATTCAATTCATTTATGATATATATGACCATAATTTTACAAGAATTACATATTTAAATAAATATAACTATAAATTATAATATAAAATTTTTAATATTATATAATAAAATAATAAAATTTTATTTTTTTAACTTTTAAATACTTCCATATTAATTTTGTAGAATTATCGATTTGTAAGTATTTTTAATATGTCAACAAAGTGGAAAATATATCAATAAGGATATATTACTAAAAGTACTAGTTTTATATATTTAAACCCATTTAGATTTCTGTTTAATTTCAGACATATTTAAATTTCAGACATAATAATAATAATAAAATAAATGATCCAGTAGTTGAGGAAATTCAAAGCTTATAATAAATATGGGTGAGATTAATGAATTTGGAATCATAAAATTTATTGTCATCACTTGTATTAAAAGGAAGATATATATATATATATATATATATATATATATAATATAAGTGGGGCATAATTTAGTTGATTAAANTATATATATATATATATATATATATATATATATATAATATAAGTGGGGCATAATTTAGTTGATTAAAAATAGATTAATTAATGATAAGGCTAAAATTGAGGCGGCAACAAAGCTATAATAAGTTGCATAATTTTTCAAACAAAACTAATCTAATCTTCTTTCAATACTTATTATTAACAAGTTTGATTATGATACCTCACCTTTCACCAATTCCTAATTATCAAAGATTCCATCAATTAGCCTTTTTTAACCTTTTCTTCTTCTTTTCAACCCCTTTTTTATGGGCATCTTCAACCCAATATATATATAAACTCATACTATTATAACTTTGTTTTTTTATTTAATTTTATATACTATTTGATAAGTAATAATTTTTATAATCTGATGATAGAAAGAATTGCTGAGTTGACATTATAAAAAAACTACTTTTTAACTTCTTTTTTTCATCTATAAATTATAATAAAGCAATAACTATCAAATAATGTGTAGTCAAAAAATTAAATCACAATAGCTTGACCCGTATATATATATATATATATATAGGGGCAGGATCAGAAGATACAAATTTAAACACAAATTTGTACATAAATTTATGCACAAATTATAAACTATTAGATGATATTAAAATCAATGGTTCAGATTACTCATAAGCCTCCAAACTTTTAATGCAATATTCTCTTATCTTAATTCTCTTTTAAAGCGTTTTGTCTCTTCTCCTAATTCTCTTTCATCTCATTTTTATTTTCATCTTTCATTTAAAAAAAATATATGAAATCATAAATTAAATTCTTAAATAGTTTTTAATAAAAAATCTAACAATCACAAATTATATTCTTTTATTTATAACTAATTCCTAAAAAATCATTTATTTTTAATGACCATTATGATATTATTTAAATAAATGATTTTAAAAATAAATTGGTTTATAAACAATCATTGATTTTTTAAAATCCTTTACGATTCGGTTGGATTCTCATATTCCCATTTGAATAATCAATCATGTTGTATAAGTATTATTTGCATAAAGGATCAACAAGGTAGCAACTTGCTTGCGTATTATATATAAGAAGAGCATTTAAATTAATTAGGTAACTTTTTAGTTTTTAACACAAATCAATGATTGTTTATAAAYTGATTTATTTTTAAAATCATTTATTTAAATAAATCATAATAGTCGTTAAAAATAAATAATTTTTTAAGAATTATTTATAAATAAAAGAATATAATTTGTGATTGTTGATTTTTTGTTAAAAACTATTTAAGAATTTAATTTTATAATTTCATATATATATTTTTAAATAAAATATAAAAATATATATTTTATGATTTAATTTGTCATCCATCCATGGACTTTGAGTCAAGCTACAATCCATTTTTAATGCAAAGCCAAATGCCACATTGTTCTCTTAATAATTCTATCAACCTTGTTCTTGTCATTATATGAGTACGAGAATAATTTTAATATTTTTAATTTTATATTATCGTGTGTCGTTGGATAAATCAATCAATTCTCATCTCCTCATGCCAATTGTATATTATAGATTTTCATTAACAGGTTAAACCTTATAAATTATGTTTAATGATTGATATATTTGGTAAATTAAATAAATTAATATTTATTTTACTGTTAAGTTGATATCAAATCAAATCATGGACACCCAGTTTTGACATATGAAGAATATATACATATATTGGCAAGCTGTGACCTACTATTAAAACGAAATTCAACAAAGTAGGATGCTTTGGTAGGGGCCCCAATCCAATGATGATTACTGTAACTAATAAAAAACAAAGCAGAGTCAGTAGCTGATGATGATTAAAATATTGAATTGAAAAAATCAAGGTAGTTTAAGAAATTGGTTGTGTCTGTTGCTTTAGAAATCAGAGGCCTGTGCTGTACTGTTGTCTGATTTTCATATTAAAAAAAAAAAAAAAAAGAAGAAGAGAAAGTAAATTGAACTTTAATATAAAATTGAAGCTTTGAAGTCTGTTACCAAAAGACAAAAGAGTGGTGAATGAAGTTGATGAATAGAACTAGAGATACTTCAATTGAAAAAAAAAAAAAAATTATTTAAATAATTGCATTTAAAGATCCTAAAACAAAAACAGTTTAATTGATTATTAAATGGACGAGGGACTGAAAGTGATGGAAAGAGAAAGGGAAGTGTTCATGTTATGACAACAACTTTCATGTCTCTTCTCATGTAAGTTTTCCTTTGCTTCTGTTGATTTTCTTTTCTGGGATTTTTTTTTCTCTCTCTCTCTCTCCGTCCGTCAAGATCTTCTCGGAGAGAATGGCCCAGTGAGGAGATCCATATCTAATCCCCATTTTTATATGCCTCTCAAGGTGTTCTAAAAATTCCCACTTTGCTGCTTTAACGCTTTTCAGGCTTCGTCTTCTGTGTTTTTGGTTCATTCATGGCTTTTTAAAGATACCCACTTTGACGTTTTTGCTTTTTCATTCATGGAGTTGCAGAGCTGAAAGTTGATCAAATGTTGAGAGAGTGATTCAATACATCGTCCAAGGTGGGTTTTTTAAGGAGTTGGTGATGAAAAGATGTAATTTTGAGGTAGGATCAGTGCTTGAAGATCACTTTTTCTTCCTTTTTCTTTGTATCTTGAGCTGGATTTCTGCGTTTGATGATTCCAGTGTTTGGACTTTTCTGTTGTTTTTTTTTTTGGTTTTTTGTTGGCGACCGATTCATTATCTTTCTAACATTATGGTTGTTTCTTATATCAGATATTTGTAGAAAGTTCTATGAAATGATAAGACTTTCTGGTTTTATATTATGGCTTCAATAGGCCATTTTGAAATCTTTCTTCTTCTTCACCTTTCTGTTTTTATTTTTCCTGGGTTCTGCTCCGCTAAACATCTGGTTAAATGTAATAAATTTGTTTTTTTGAAACTCTATTAGCTTGGATTCTATCTGAGTAATTGTATATTATTCATAGTACAGATTGCTTTGTTGGGCATCTGATTTTGATAGCATTATTTGCATTAGCTACTTTCCTCGTTTATCTCTTAGTTTGATGGATGTAATGAACCGTTTCTACTTGCTAGATGACATCAGTCCTGGTTCTGAGTACAACTGATATCTGGGATTTCCCAGCTGGTTCATCTTTCTCTGCTCTGCATGCTTTTAAGATCTGAAAATACATCTATTTTTTATTTTTTGTTTAACGGTGAGCATGAGGATTAAGTTCTTTTTTTTCTCTCCGGCTTGTTTCTTTCCTTTATATCACCTACTTTTTGCTTTTTCTTTTTTCTTTATGCCATAGGATGGGGCTATTTAGCTGCAATTTTTTCAAATAAACTTGTTCTGAACTTCCTTATTGTTCTTGATCATTGAATCATTTGTATGTCTGGGTGTACATTAGATATGTGCCTTCAAATAAGGGGAAGAAAGAATGTTCAAATGATTTAATTTTCTTAACAGTTCTTTGAATCTTATTCAAGAGTTCTGATAATTACCCAAAAAAAGAAAAAAAAAAAAAAAGAAGGAAAATAGAAGAGGGAAGAAGTAAAGAGAAGTAAATGATTTTTTTGATTTATATAAAAGATTCTAACCTATTCTTGACTTTATTGCAGGTTTTGGCTCTTAATGGTAATGAGGGTGCTTAGTTAAGTCATCTTGTCTTGTTGTTTGAAATTCATGCAACAGCATTAATGGCATTGCTAGGAATGCAAGCAGACTTGCAGTCTAAAAGCTACTTCCCTGGACATTATTCTACTAGGGATCTTAATTTGGATACTAACAGCGGTAGATGGCCTTTAAGTACTGTTGATAAAATCTTTATGAATACACACTGCTATAATGATTTGGTGTTACCGGCATCTGCTGATTGTCAGTTGGTGCATAACAAAGAAATTTTGAGGCAAACAATGCTGAAACAGGAAACTGTATTCAGGGATCAGGTATTTTTCTGTCTCAACTTTGAGTTTAGAGTTTATCTGGTTTATTTTATTTCATTAACTTAAGCCCATTTTGTGTTCAATAGAAGTTAAATCCAGATCTCTTTTGCCTTTGATAAGTAAGCTTGCAAAACCCCCATGTATCAAGAACAAAAATCTAGGGTTCGTAGCATGATTTTAATTGTCACCTGAATATATAGACCTTTAGGTGGTTTCATTTTTTGATACCAATAAGACAGTTGTATGCATTTCTCTGAACAGGCTATATTTGTTCTTGTAAATTGATTTATGCTCTGAAGATTTATGGTCCTTTGGCAATTAATCATGATTTCTGGTTGCCTCTTGGGCATGCCTTGTAGTTTATTCTGTCATCCGTGGGAAGAGGGGGATTCTTTTAAGTTTCTTGCATTCTGATTAGGTTAACAGTACTACTGTAATCATACATTTGAAGCAGGGAAGTTGTAGCTTACCTTTTGGGATAATTGAAGTGTGCAATGGGCCTATTTATTAGGTTGCATGTCCAAGCATTGTGTTTTATTTATTTATTTATTTTTTGGTTTTTTTTTTTATTAAACATTTTGGAAGGAAAGGAGACCTGTTAATAGGTTTTTCGAGATTGTCCTGGTGAACCTGAATCTGAATTATTTTTACCTTTTTCTTTTTTGTTCTTTTGTGTGTGCTACATTTACCATCACTTATTTCTGAGTTCCAATGCCATAGATTTGTTATCATCAAGTATCTTTTGGCGATTCTTAAAAATTTGAATGTATTTGAAATTTTTTTGACAATTCAGGTAAATGAACTTCATCGCCTTTACTGGAGACAGAAGGAATTAATGGATGAAATTAAAAACGAGTTGTTAAAACCTCATGTGCCGCTGGAGACCTTACAGTCGGATCCACTTTTATCTCAGAAGTCTTCTGATTATGCCCACAAGACATGCCATGTTCTCAGCATGCCCTGGATGAACCATTCATGTGACCTATCATCTGTTTCAACTACTGAAAACAACCTCCAACTATCATCTTTTAAAGATGGAAGCAGCGTGAAGGCAGGTCCTTATCCTTGTCAAACTAAATTCTTTTCAAAAGGCTATGAGTTAGAGTCCAAGTGCAAGAAGTTTGGTAAAAAGATCTTGGATCTTGAACTTCCACCTGATGAGTACATTGACTGTGAAGAAGATGAACCTTTGCAGAGGGTGCCCGAGGTATCAGGTTATCCTCTGAAAAGAATTTGTGAGGTTTTGCATAAGAGTGATCAACAACCATACCGAGGCAGTGGTGGCTTCAACTCAGCTTTCCCAGATGATAATTTGACTCCCAATTCAATTTCTTTTAAAAAGAGGTGTTTGGCTGACTTGAACGAACCAATCAAGCTTGAGGAAGAGTCAGATTCTCTGTCTATATATGTGGCTGACTTGAATGAACCAACCAAGCATGAAGTAGAGGCAGCTCCTACGTCCAAATTTTTGGCTGACTTGAACGAACCCATCAAGCTTGAGGAAGAAGCAGCTTCTATTTCAAGTGTTTTTCCAAGCTCTGTTACTGTGTGTAGGAAGTTCCCATGTCAGAATCTGTCTCCAACATCTAACTCAGGCTTTCAAGTATTTTCCAAAGATTTGTTGCAAAATACAAAGACAAGGGATATTGAAACTTGCTCAGATGGTTCTGACCTGGAGACAAACAAAACGCGAGAGTGGCCATCCAATGATAATGAAGCAGGTATGTATTACTATTTTCGTTTGCTTTTCAGTATGTATTAACTATTTTCTTTTTTATCATCACATAAACTAATTTATTCATCCTGCAATAACTATAATTTATGATGATTTAAATAGCTAAGAACTCATTTTCCAGGGCAATGTAGAAGAAATGCTGCTTCTTTATCTCCTGTTTTTAGTGAAGAAGGATCCACTTCCTTGGAAGAACTAGATCAGAAGCAAACTCTTGAACATCCACGGTCTTATCCCATGGATCAGAGTAAGAGAAAATCATGCAGTGAAGGTTTGCAGAGCCTTCCGAGAGAACTCTCCTCGAATAGCTCTCCTGAACTAGTTTCTAATTCTTCCAAGGGCACTTCTTGTCAGCTTATTTCACTGACAGATGGAGGGAGTCCTGAGGCATCCTCGGTTTTGTCTTGGAGAAAATATATACGTGATGTCATGCGGACCCCTATTGCTGTTCAAGCACTTCCATGTTTTAACACATCTGCTCCATCAAGTAAAAGTTCTAAATCATCAATTGCAAGCCCTAGTCTTTCTGATAAACAGTCTCATCATGGTAACAATTTGAAGTCCAGGCCTGAATTTGATGGTACAGTCTTCCATCAGAAAAGCTTCTGCAATGAGTCCCATTCAGAGTCTCACCCGCCATCCATCAATTTTTATGGCCTGGACTGCAGTAAGAATGACGATTCAGTGTCCAAACACTGTGGCCCTACAAAATTCGTTTGTAGTTCCATGGATGTGAAGCCTGCAAAGGATGTGAATTCTGATTTCATTTCACAGATCTATTCGTCACGTGGAGAAAAGAAGATTGAAGATTCACCAAAGGGATTGCCTTGGCTTAAAACTAAATCAGTTTGTAAGAGAAAACGTGGTAAAAGAAGTGAATTATCAACACAAGTGGAATCTGTCTTGAAACGAGCTAGTTCATCATGTATCCTTGGTGTAGAGCTTAGGGAGGTTGAGGCTAGCATCAAGGCAAGTGGTAAGCCACTATTAGGTTTTAACATGTATAAGAAGCCTTTGTTCAATGGCCAATCCTCATCTCCATCCCCCACTTCTAAAACCCATCAGGATCCATCTAACATTGAGATCAGTGAGAAGGATAGGGTAATTGATATTAACTTGGAGTATGATCCTGCCACTGAGTTGAGAGAACAGCTAACTTCAAATGCTAACATTGCAGGGGCTGGACTTGATAAAAGAATTTCAGATTTCAGAGTTGGCATTGATCTGAACTCAAGCTTAGATGAGCAAGAGTGTTTTCCAGCACCATCTCCTTCAACAGAACTAGATTTAGAGGCACCTGCAAGTCCAGAAAATAAGGAAAGATCTCCACCAAGAGGAGACTCAGACGAAAACACAGATGAAAACCCAGTTGAGACACCTTTCCAAATCTCAGGAAAGGAAGATGTGGATTTGCAAGAGGGTCACGCTAGAAATGCAGCAGACGTTATATTATCAGGTCAGGAAGTTGGAGGTGTGCGAGAGGAACTTGTCAGGACTGCAGCAAAGGCTATAGTTTCCATTTCTTCATGTACCTTTCAAACATGTCCAGAAACTGCTTCTTGTGAGCCATCAGAATCTTTTTGGAGTGATGAACTATATTGGTTTGCCAAGGTAGTTTCTTCGGTGATAGATGATCCCGAGAGTGAGTATGGAGTAGCTTTGAGTTGCAAGAACAAGGATGATAACGATGAATGTCTGTTTGATGGGCTTGACTACTTTGAGGCCATGACATTGAATCTAACTGAAATAAATGTAGAAGAACAGTGGTGTAAGAGCAATGGACAAAAAGACCGAAAGGAGGAAGAAACAGGTGCAACTTCTTTGCCAAGTCAGACAAGGAGAGGCCGGATGAGGAGGGGGAGGCAGCGGAAGGATTTCCAAAATGAAATCCTCCCTAGTCTTGCCTCTCTTTCTAGGTATGAGGTAACTGAGGATTTGCAGACAATAGAAGGGCTAATTGAGGCTGCCAATATTCGACAGGGAACAGGTCCCACAAGAAATGTGTGCAGAAATTTCCGGGCAAGAGGAAGGAAGCGCTCTTGCGTTCCTACTTCCAATGTCACAGAGAACACAATCAGCTCACCGGTAAAGGTGCAGACTATTTGCAGGGAAAAGGGCAACGATAACAGAGGACTGATAGGCTGGGGGAAGATAGCAAGGCGGCGGAGGGGCCCGAGATGTCCGGCAAGTAATTCTTGGCTCGTACAAGGCCAAGTACGCTGAAAGTAGGTCATATTTTTCTAAGGTTATTGGTGGAGGAAATAGGAAACGATGAGATTGTCTTGTACATATCTACTACAGTATCTTATATGCAATCACATTGATACAGAAGAAGAGAAAATGATGTCTTCAAACTTCCCTGGCTCATGCAGTCACATTTATTTTGTACATGTTTTTGGAACCTGGAAGTTTTGTATAAAGGGGTAAAGACACAATTAAGGTGATATTACATCACATTTACATCATGCTTTGCTTTAAGTTATATGATATTTTAGACTGGTTGTTGTCTACTTACTCTGCTACTTTAGGTGGGTACCATCGATTGACTTGAATTTTTGACTACTTCTTGATTTACTTTGTTGTTTCTGGTGGATATCTACTAGGTTAGCTGGTAAGATATCCAGCTAATAAATTTAGCAGCATTTTACCGCTAATGTGTTTAATGATATAAATTTCAATTATGGATAGCGTAGTCGATTATGAGATTCTTTGAAGTATTAGACTTTACCAAAGTTATAAATTATAATAAATTTAATATGATCTTTTCAACTCTTTTTATAATTATAAATAGGATGAGGTTTTTGTATTTAAAATTTTATTATCAACCTTGATACCCTATTTAATATGATCTTTTAACTATTTTCATAATTATAAAAATAATCTTGTGTAATTAACAAATACTTAATGGAGTTTTACTTGATTGAATGAAAAAATAACAAATTTCACAATCAATTAGACATTAAAATAAACATCTTTATCAATTATTTTTGCAAACAGATTTCGAAAAAAAAAACAGTGTTCAAAATAATGAGTATAGATGATTTCTTTTTTTTTTTTTTTAATTCGAATAGCCTTAACCTTATAAAGAAAATTGATAATAGTAATAATAATATTAAATAATATAGCAAACAAATCAAAAACAGTTGTCGTAAAAAGCAAATTCTTTTGAATTACACTCTGCAAAAATCATAACATTTGTT
This sequence comes from Bursera palmeri, assembly GCA_026225775.1. Taxonomy (NCBI): domain Eukaryota; kingdom Viridiplantae; phylum Streptophyta; class Magnoliopsida; order Sapindales; family Burseraceae; genus Bursera; species Bursera palmeri. The sequence continues at coordinate 12,807 of JANKKB010013005.1, forward strand.
TTGAGTATACATCTCTTTGCTTCTAGCAGCATCTCCATACCCTAAAAGTTGAAACAAATTCTTCTCTCATTCTCTCATCCTTAAAGATTGACAAAATCCATATTTGCAAATTAATTAATTAATAATAATAATAATAATAATAATAAGAAGAATAGTATGTGTAACATAATGTGTGGTCCAAGCAAAAGCAGAAGCAGAAGCAGAAACAGAAACAGAAACAGAAGCAGAAGCTAGCTTTTAATTAAAGATGAGTGGTAGTACTGAAAGCTTCAGCTTTAAGTTGAGTGAAATGGGGACTTTGAAGAGCCTCCTGAAGGAGCTTATGATCATGCTCATGCCAGACATCTCGATATGTTTCCAGGTCGACTGCAGCATTTACTAAGGCTGATATGCAAAGCCCTTTTCTCCATTCTTCCAAGTGTGGGAACCCAATAAAGTCTGCATATTTATCACAGTACTGAAACCCCACAAACAAACCCCAATAATAATCAATTCATCGCAACTACATAAATAATAATAATAAAAAGCATTTTATTAATTTCTATATGTATTTTGTTGGTAAATTGAAATGGGTTACCTCGAAATTTGCAAGATCGTGGGTGTAATGCTTGGGAATGCCAGCAACATCCTTTGAGTGATAAAATTCCTTAATGGACTGCATCATTTCATCCCATGATGGCAATGTTCTTTTCCCAGACAGCAGTTGAGCTATCCATATTGCTTGTGACTCAAAGAAAGGGAACCCTATCAGCTGCATCATCATCGTCAAATCACCATTAAAATACAATATTGAAAAATAATCTTTTATTTCAAGAATCATCTAAATAGTAAATTACCTTCCTAGGAATGCCCACAAAAGAGAGAGAGGGAGCAAGAGAGGGAGGGAAGGTATGCTCATACAAAGGTCCCACTCTGTCATCATCCACAACTACTATTCCTTTGGTGTCAAGAAATGGGAAAGCATATGAATACCTACAAAACACATATATCAAAGTTATTATTAGATTTTGAAACCAATAATAAAGCATAGCTAGTGCAACAAAGGTTGTGCCCAAATTATGCATGGAAGGTCCCATAGAAGAATCTCTGCCTAGCTTGGGTCAAAAAGTTCATAATCTTCCAATCAAACAACTTTTTGACATGGAAAATCTTCTACTTGCAAGAATTGAAATATGATGAGGTCAAACTTCAAAGGGTAAAGTTGTGTTTCCACAATTTAATATACATCTTATCAGCGTAATCGATTAGGATGTTATCATCAAAGACTTCAAAAAAGTTCTCTTTAACACAATACTTTATAGTCTTTAGATTAAAAAAATATTTATACGGAGTGTTTTCGATGTTCTAAGATGCTTAATTTAATGTGAAACGATCTTTTTTTTTTTCATTAATTTCTTGCCTTATTTCATCTCATTTGCAGAATCTATAGATAGTATTACCCTGTGCAATATAAGATAGTGTCTGCAATGACCCAGGAGCCATCAACAAATGTGACCCGTCCATCCTCTCGAAGGCAATCTATCTGCAGAAAGATAATTATATTATATATGTAGTATATAGAAGGGTGATCTTAATTTGTAATATTAACTAACTATATTTCATAATTGCATATACCTGTGGACGAAGATGCAAGTTCTCATGTTTTGATAAGACTTTAGATAAACCTTCAGGAACATTAAGAGATTTAGCACTGAGGTGAACTTGATTTGCCACTTCTACAAGCTCCATCGATATATCTTGGCCACTTAATGAGTTCCCAACCACCACGACAACCTTGCCATTCAAATGCAATCAATTATACATACACAGTTGCAACTTGACAATATTTAATAATNAAAAAAAAAAAAGCACTTTTGGCTTACCTCATTGCGAAATGGATCAGGAACTCTATAGATGTGACTATGAATTTGCTTTCGCTTCCATGTATCCATTCCTAGACATTAGCAGATCATGCAAAATAAGATATATATGAAAGATGAATAGAAGATGATGATTTCTATGTACTTTTTGGTTCTTCTTCGACTATATATATAAAGCGTGAAGGAAATTTAATGAATGTAGAATCACTTTTCAAATGTTCCAAAATCACTTTTGTTTAGCTTTTTGAGAACATTGAGAAAGAGAGATAGATCTTGTGCTTGTTGTAATAACATTGCAATTGCATACACATGTACCTTTAATGGAAGGCAACCTAGGGTGGGAGTAATGTCCAGAAGCCACAACCACAGCGTCGAACACCTCTTCCACCACCTTCTCAGCTTTCTTTTCCTTGCTTCTCACAACCCATTTCAGATCTTTACCGAACTCTCCATAATCCAACATCCCCACGTACTCAACCCTAGTGTTGAACCTAATCAGCTCTCTCAATCCAAACCACTCGCAGAAATCTTTGAGGTAAAGCCAAAGTTCCCTGTGCCCTGGAAACCTTCTCGTGTCTCTCCATTTCTTCACCACAAAGGGAAAGTCGGTGAACCCCATTATCTCCCTCGGCGATATCAGCCTCAAAGATTCGTACAAACTGCTATGAACCATCAGAAACTTGCTTCTCCCTAGGGGGTCCTCACTCTCTACATTAGGCTCGTACAGCCATTGCCCACCGACGTCATGGTTTTGTTCCAAAACCACCACGCTGTGACCCTCTTTCCGAAGCTCTCTCGCAGCCACCAGCCCCGACGGTCCGGCACCAATCACGCAGACGTACTTGGACATGCTTCGTTGGTGATGATGATCAGAAACCATGGCGGAACGTTTCAGGGGACCAATTAAATTATCTGTATATAATATAAGGCTAGCTACAAGCTAGTATATATAAGAAAAGAAAATGTGTTGTGTGAACAAGAAATGTTGTGTGGGTTTTATAGTTGAAATTCTGGTCACGCAAAAATAGGTTATGATTAAAAATTACCTATTGTATGTAAAAGATAATAATGTTAGAATAGCAAACTGGTTGGCTAGCCGGGAGACACACGTGATCTTTTGAAATCATGATCTTGCCTTTTTCTACTTTGAACTAACACTTCAACTTTGATTCAATTTGCTTTTCATGGCAGTAAAATATAATAATTAAACTCAAACTAAAGGTTTCCTGATCAATTATATGGCAGGAAAATTTAGGTTAAGTTCTCTGTGTTGTGTTGATTGTATTATAAGTTAGGTCCTGAGTAACTATCACTGATTAGCTGCTGCTGCTAGTCTGTTTTTGCATTGCATGCATGGGTGGATGACGGACTGGGACCTGGTGGATGAAGACGGGATACCTAATTAAGATTCATGTCGGAGTGGGACCTAATGTGATCTGAAAATGTACCAGATGTTCTTGGAAATTTTCTCTACTGAAGTGATTGCCCAACCTTCATTTGCGACCAAAGTGACCAGCCGGCTGCTCTTCATCAGGAATGGTTTGCTTTATCATTTCGTTTCAAGGCCATCTTCTCATGATGAGTGGAACTCCAATGGGGATTGTTGGAGCCATTCGATTTGTCATTCTTCCCGCTGCTACACATCAACATGGCCAGTCACCGTATGGTAAGGTGACTTCTGGAGAATCTGGACCCAGTACGCAATGTGCAGAGCACCTACTTCTCGGCTTTCATCAAGACTTGAGATATGACAGAAATTATTTCCTCTTTCAATTATCTTTTGATTTCAACTTTCATGGTGAATAATTTTTGTCCAGAGACCATATACAATTGACATTCCCAAACCCTTTTTTTTATTTTGTAAAATGAAAAAGGGAGGATTGTCGTTGAAGCAAACCTGTAATATATATAAACGTGAATCAGCTGCTATTTTAACTTCTTGTTGTAGTGCTGTACACAATTTTAAAAAATTAAACTTAAAAGCATAAGAAAACATGCATGGCTTCAGGTGTGTATATGTTATTGATAGCTTCTTCAGCCCCACAAGAGAATGCCCCTTCTTCAAGCCAAGAGAAAACACATACCATCAATCATGAAATAGTGGTCGATCGTGTCGTGTCCATTCAACACACAATTTCCTGTAAATTTGTCATCATTTGGCTTTAACTGTGTGGTCAAGTTAACCCAATTTTAATGCTTGTTTCTCCATTTATTGGTTTCTCTGGTTGCTTCATCGTTACAACACAAACAAATTAAGTGCTATAAAAGACTATGTACATACACATACACAGACAATAATAATAAATCAATTAATTAATTAAAATTTCATCTCACATTTCAGTAGTTTCTTTAATAATATACTTTTACTTATTTTATGTCAAATTTATAATAATAATAATAATAATATTTGTGACTGACTTTGAGTGGAAGGGATCTCTACTCTACATATATATATATATATATATATATATATATATATATATAGATNAGGGATCTCTACTCTACATATATATATATATATATATATATATATATATATATATAGTTCTTGTTTCTAGCTAATTAATATTTTTGTGTGTTACCTAAGAATGCAAGTACAGCTACAATTAGATTTTGTTTACTTACCAAGAAATGAAAACCATGTGTGTCTTTTATAATAATAATAATAATAATAATAATAATAATAATAATAATAATAAATTGTCATATCATGAATTTAATTTAAACTTCCAAGAGATCATATGCCTGGGAATTGACTATCTAATATTAAATTTGGTGTCTAACTGAAGAAAGAATAATTCTACCAAGTACAATTTGGACACATTAGATTAATCTTTCTTTATTTATCAACAACTTAATAATTCTATGTGAATACTTCGTAATTATCACATGTATCATATCAACAGATTTTTTTTTTTTTAATATTTTCTTAGTAAACCCACACAACCTTTGTATACAAACAATGTGACATAAGAATAAAGTAAGAACAAGGACATTAAATATTATTTATTTTACCAACAATGAAGTTGATTCAATTTTTTTATTTTATTTTTTTAGAATGTAGGATAGGTTCAGGAACCCCAAATTTTTTCATAAATTTTGGCACAAATTGCAAACCGTTAAATGAGATTAGAATTAACGATTCAGATAATGGGATGACAACTCTTCAGGTTGGAATATATGTTTTCATTATTAATTTCTTTCTTTTAAACGAAAATATTACCATCATTAGAAGATAGAAAGTATTTGTCAAATGCTTTTTCAAAAACACTTCCATTTTTCAAGTATTGCCAAACCTAAATACATATGGTTTACATTGATGTGTGCAGAATCAGAAAAGTCACGATTTTATTTGTGAATTAGAAAAAAAAAAAAAAAAAAACTGTATGAAGAAAAGAGAAGGGGATAAACA
>JANKKB010013005.1:20419-35791 GCA_026225775.1 Bursera palmeri
AATCATTAAAACCCTAGCTAGCTAGCTATGGGTTAATTAATGAACAACCCACATATATATAATAGCTATAAATGATTTAATTGAAGACGCTTCTTATAAATGAATGCATGCATGCATGCTTCGCAGTTAAGGGTTCGACTTGGCCATGGCCCGGGCCATCTGTGGAGTTAAATTTGGCCAGTCTAATAACCAAGATGATCAAACCCACTGCTATATATATATATATATATATACACACACACACACACATATTAATGCATGAACTGAAGCTGAGAATTGGTAGGATAACCATATACTCTATGCAGATGAAGATGGAGATGGAGATGGAGATTGTTCAACAATACATAAAGTTTTGAATACATTTAGCTGGCTGCTGCATACCATAATGGTCTCTTGATAGAGAAGTTAATTGTTTTGAGTTACTTAATTNTGGAAAGTAATTATATTATACATGTCTGATACAATACAAGCTGTGTAAGTAATAATTGATTGTTGCGAAAACACTGCAACATTGAGTGTTCTTTACAGGGAAGAGATCGATGAAAGGAGTTGTAATAGCTTTTTCACTTTACGCTTAGTTAATGTAATGTAGACATGATATCAAAATCCCAGTAGTTAGGTGTGTAGTATGCAACTCATTGCTTTGCTTTATGGAAATAGCTATAGTAATTCAGATACCATATGGCTGTATACTTTCTTCCACCCAACCAAAAACGTATACATCCATCACTTATGTGTACGCTGTATTTTTCATAAATTAAAGCATAAGTTTAATAATATCTCTAGATTTGTTAGATTGATTGTATAAAAATAACCGACTGAATAAGATATTGCTTAATTACTTTAGGTATCGTAAGTTCGACTTATAAATGTCATGCATGTATTTTAGATCTCAATTTATTCGTAAATACCTTTCCAATATGTTTTTCATTTTTATCGGGAAAAAAAAAAAGGATCAAATGAAGGGATGTGCTTGAAAAATATATTAGAGTTAAAAATTTAGACGTCATGATCCATCTAACATTCAAAATTTGACAACAATAATATCTGAACATATTGAATATTGTGTGAGATATTGTCTGTAGTCAAGCATGAGTGTTTGACACCAAAAAAAAAAAAAAAAATTCATTTAGCAATATACATATAATCAACGAAATGGAGTCATGAGAAAACCTGTATAACTAAAAGCTTACCTTCACAATAACAGGAGTAATTTAGGAAAAAAAAAAACATTTTATTATGTGATTGGAAAATGGGGTGATGAAAAAATGCGACACTGAATAGAACTACTACATCTCACAGAAATTGGACAAATCCCTGCCCAATTCCACCCAGCAAAGCAGACAGTCATTCCCTAACCACAGCCCAAATCCATTAACCCAGGCTACAGCCGAAACCAATCTAGCCCAATCCAAAGAACACCCTAGCCCTAGCCACAGCCCAACCAATTTAATAAAATTTCACATAATATTAGTGTTATGAACTTTGTATACGAATTATAAATTAAAGAATTGAAAAAGTAAATATATAATATCAATTTATTTGATATATAGAGAGTGATAATGTGACAATAAATAAGTAATGTCAACATTCACCCATATATAAGAGTTTATATATATAGTTTGTAAGTGCATTATTATTATTATTATTTAAACCAATCTATTAATTATGTTAGTGCTAAGACAAAGAAAATAAATAATAAAACTTCGAATAGAAAAAGAATATGGGATATCTGTTCCATCCTCAAAGATTTTCTTGAAGAAATTTATCTATATTATCCTGATAATAACATAAATTTTTATCTTAGTTTTAAGTTAAAAAATTTGAAGGGATACATAAATATATATATTTACACATATATCCTTATTATTGTTTTTCTCATGGTTTTATTTGATATATTATAAAACTTTACAAATCAAATTTTTAATAAAATTAGTATGAAAATGTTTAAATATTATTTTAATTATTCTATCGTAAGTTAAACTAAAAATTAAATGCATGATTCAAGAATCAAAACTATATATTTACAGCTATAGAGTTAAGGACTATTCTAATTCGGTATATTATTTTAACAAAATACATTTAAAAATGAGTAATTATCATCAATCAGCCATACCTTTTGCCTTAATATCACTTATATAAGATTTTTTCTTTTTTGCTCTTCAGCTATCCTTAAGTTTTTTAAAAATATATTTTCAGGTAATTCAGTTAAATATTTTGTTAGTCAATCAAATGGTGTAAAGGTAAATTGATCTTTGTTAGCTGCATAAAAAAATGAAAGTCATAATATCCTTATTTGTCTTCTTATATTTTATATAATTATATTATAAAATATTAATAATTTAATAAAAAAATATATAAATATGTAAACATAAAAATAAATAAAAACCATTCAAACATAAGTTTTTAAAATAACATTGTCAAGAAAATATTAAATAATAAATAAAAAAATTCATTCTCCATTTTTAAAAAGATGCATAATGTCCTCTAGTCTAAACCAATCAAGCAAGCCAAAATTTAATCAAAATTCAATTACGTTACCAATTTTCACCATGAATATAAAATAAATAATTTTGTAAATAATAATCTTTAGAACAAATTTAAAATAAAATAATTGAATAAATAGAACAAAAACTCTAATATAAAAGATAATTATATACAAAAAAATGGTTGAAATTAATATTAAAAATATATTTTTCTCTCTTTTATTTATATTTTATTTGTGATATTATCAACTATATATTTACAGCTATTTAGGGTTAAGGAATATTCCAATTCGGAACATTATATCAACAAAACACATTTAAAAGCATGAATTGAAAAAGAACCCAAAAACAGAAATAGAACGCAGTCGTTTTGCTTGTTCTGGCAAAACGGTTTGGTTCTGAAGCTTGAAGCGCAACTTGGCATTTGGCAAGATTGAAGTGTCCTTCTCTCGCACATGGATCACAGATATGAAGCCACACACACACACTCTATCTGTTATTTCTCCTTAATATGAATACGCACACACAGATTTCGCTCAACATCTTCTCTCTTCCTGTAAGTAATTTTTCTTTTCATCTTTCTATTCATTTTATCTCTTTTGCTTTTATATTTAATTTTGTTGTTCATGCTCAGCCATGATTCTGATTCTATTATTAATTTTTTTTTTTAATGTGGCAGAACGTAATTTTTGCTTTACGTTTTCGTGGAGAATGTTATAGCATATGTGTTTTTGTAGGAAAGATGGAAACTTTGAATGGTTTGTGGTTCAAAAGCTTGATTTTTTTTTTCTTTTTGCTGGAAACCATGTTGTGGAACCATTTGGAGTGAAATGAACAAAACCCCTGATTTCTTTTGCTGTTTATAGAAAATTACAGGTTGTTTGTGGCGTTGGATTTATTTGTGTCTATAAGGTTTGGAGGTTTTTTTTGAAAATTCAAAAAATATATGGTTTGGAGGTTTTGACTCAGATGTCGGAAATTAGGGCTAATGAGAAAGGTTGATGATTTCGACACCGTTTTTCAGTTTGTAATTGCAATTGTTTACTTATTTGCTAATGTTTCACATGAATGTGAGAGAAAGTCTGTGTGCTTTTTATGTATGTGCTGTTTTGTTTGGTAGAGCATGAACTGTAAACTTTTGATTTTTTAATTTGTTTATGATTGTTTGGGTTTAATATGAATTTTGTGTGTAATAAACATGTATTCAATAGTGAACCCGTTTCAAGCATGAGTATATTCTTGATTGCATTTACAACAGTTCCCTTTATTTAAGCACTTAAAGTTCCTGAATGCCTGATGCTGTCTGTGATGCCAGGTTAGAATTATTAATGATTAATGCAAAGTATTCCAATAATTGTCCTATTCCAGGTTTGACTTCATCCGGTAGATGCTTCTGACTGTTTTGCTAAAGAAGAAGAGGCTTCAAATATCTTCGTAGCGTACTGTTCTTCAACAAGTACACTTCGTTTTTAACTCTATAACTATTGTGCGTTTATTATGTGGAGTTTTGCTTCAAAGGCCATAACTGGAGCCATTAGATTGAAGAATAACTATTTGAAGCCAAGCCAAGTTTCTTCAGAGTTGTCAGATGACGATGTTTGTTCAAGCAACAATGGCGATGAGGGATTGGAATGCCCAATATGTTGGGAATCTTTCAACATTGTTGAGAATGTGCCTTATGTTTTGTGGTGTGGCCACACCCTCTGCAAGAATTGTGTTCTAGGGCTGCAACGTGCTGTTGTTAAATTGCCAACACTGCCACTCCAGCTCCCATTTTTTGTCTCTTGCCCATGGTGTAATCTGTTATCTTTGCGGTTGGTTTACAAGGGGAATCTCAAGTTTCCTCATAAGAACTACTTCCTCCTCTGGATGGTTGAAAGCATAAATGGTGACAGGTTGAAACCATACCCTTCTTTTCGCGGGGATCATCAACCAGCCGGTTCGTCAAATAGAAACTTATCTGGCAGAAATCAAGGTACCCACATAAATAATAGGCGAGTCACATGTACTCATTCCTCGGAACGGTCCGAGATCAGCCATGATGAAGGTCGTTTCTTCACTAGCTACGTCAATTCTGAAAGACTTCACTTATCTATTCGTAAGTCCTTGGTTTTCTTTGCTCAATTGACAGCCAAGTTTCCACTTATAGTCATACTTATTTTGATCATCTTCTATGTAATACCAGCTAGTGCAGCCATCTTGGCCCTTTACATTCTTATCACTGTTGTGTTTGCTATTCCTTCTTTCCTGGTTTTGTACTTTGCCTTCCCTACTTTGGATTGGTTGGTCAGAGAAATTGTCACTTAGTTGGCTTTAATTTTTGCCCGTCATTCCTTAAAACCTTGCAGCATGAGATTGGTCCCTGACTGCATCAACGTATGATGCAATTTGACCACATGAATTTCGTTTACCAAACTTCTCTTACCTCAGTATTGATCGAAATAGTCTCACCATATAGCTAGAAATGGTTGCTGATGTTTGAATGTCCTGGCAGTGCCTGTTGCATCGTGATATCCAAACTCACGGCAGCAATGGAGGGCCCTTGGTCATGTTTTTTGTAGTAGCAGTGGTGCTTTTCTTTTCTTTACATGTATATATAAATGGAGCTCTTGCAAGAAGACAACGGATATAGTGAATTTTCCTTGTATATGAACTTTTGTGATCTTGTTGGGTTTTGAGTTTCTTCACTTCGATTGACTATGTACATAAGAAGTTTAAGTATCCTTTGTGGTTTTTGAATTTTTGTATGTAACCAAAAACATGCGTTGTTGCACAGTTCAGAGGCTTTTGTAATTGATTGCAAGATGCAGGAGGTAGGGTTAGGGCTTCAACCTAACCTGGCAAGTACCTACTTTTGCTCAGATGTGTACAAGAATAATTACAGATATTTGACTTATTTATGTAGGTATATAGTCATATTTTGAGCATCAAATCGTATTCAACTCCCCGCACTGATTATAACAAGATAGTAAAACTGAAGTCATCAGGTAGCATACGAAGTATTAGCTCGGTTTTATTGCTTTCCTAATTAATTTTTAGCCAACTGAAGTGAATTAACCCATGGTAACTTTATAATTGTTGTCCTAGATGAGGTATGAGCACCAAAGTGTGGCATTTGACAAAGTTTGACAAGAAAAGGCAGGCTATCATGGGATTCCATTGCTTATAATTTATGCAAATAGTATATTGTCATTCAGTTCTTATCATGGGATTCCACTGCTTATAATTTATGCAAATAGTGTATTGTTATTCAGTTCTTATTCTTAAATCTTAAGCGAGAAAAGAGAAACCCGGTTGACACATGTCTTTGTTATCCTTGTCCTTAATTATATAAATGACATCTAGCTTAAACAAATGAGACTTTATATATTCTTCTTGTTATATCATTTAAGTGGTCAACACTTGATAAACAGAGGCTACCTCTAGTGATGCTATTGATGCCGAAAATCAGCATCAACACTGACAGGCTAGCACGTAGATGAGAGAGGGATGGGAGCAATGTTTTTATCGTTGCCCACTTGAGGAGATTCAGGAGGTGGCGATTGATGGAAGAGTCAGTAGACAGAAGCCTCTAGGAGATCGGTAGATCTTTTTCGCCTGTAGCTGTCACAATCTTCTCTTGTCAGAAAAAGGAATGACGACAAAGTAAGTCTAAGATTGGTGAATGCTTTATCGAGATCTTAACAGCCAAGCTTTTCTCAAATCCTGTTGATGGTCCCTATCAATGTGCGACTTCGTCTACTCTAGGAAAGGTGGTGACGAATGTCTAGTTGTCCAAGCGATGTCTCACGTGTTGATACGCAATAAATTGAAATGAGACTCTACACAGGAAACACATGATTAGGAGAGTACTAGGTTTTTCGCTTGTGATAACCCACTGACGATCAAGTAAGTGAGGTTCAACTATCGGAGTGAAACGATTGAGAAATGTCCTATTTCAAGCCGTTTAGCTTATATTGAAATAGGATAAAAAGATCAAATTTTTGGTTAGAGCAGTAATCAATATAGCCACTTATGACATTTACGAACTTGAGGCCATGCAATCGATGACTTTTAACTGCTTGAAAAAAAGGGGTTAAGGTTCTTAGAGATTCAACGATGAGGTTGGCTGTTTGAATATTAATGTTTTTGGTTTTGGTTTGGTGTTAATTCCAAACTATGCTCTTTTTTTTTTTAGAAGACCAATACGATGAAAATAAAACTGTTCATTTAGAGATAGATTCTTCCTTGGTCATCCAAAGTGGTTCCGTTGATAGGCTCATGAAGAGCTGATGTAGATCTTTTGATAGATCCTTCTGCGGATGTGATGTGCCTACCGTGGTAACTGTAATAACTTCAGATTTTAATCATAGTTAATATTCAAAGAGAAATGGATTAACTTTTCGGATGGCTCTGCCCTTTGTTTTTCTAATATGTCCCTAGGGTACAACTCGATTGGACCAATGTTACATGGGGCGACCTTGTTTCTAGTATTAATGATCGCGTGGCGAAATTTCCCCCGGTGGCCAAAACTTTGCTGCCACTTTGTGGCGTAGCTTCAATAGCTTGATCATTTATGCCACACGACATTGTAGCTTCAGTAGCTTGATCATTTTTGCCACATGGCATCGTAGTTTTGGTGGCTCGATTATTTGTGCCACATGACATCTAGCTTCAATAACTGGTCATTTATGCCACATGGCATCGTAGCTTCAGTAGTCATGGCGTAATAGTTTCGTGAAGCTTGTTAGTTGCTTCATACTGCTTGAACTCCATCTTTTATAGGCAACTTAATGATCTGATGGTATATTGAAACAATTGCCTTAGTCTCTATCAAAAAAAGTCTTCCCAAAATCACATTGTAGGCACTTAGATAGTCGAGCACAATAAACTTAATCATATAGGCGAATTTGGTTCTCCCCTCACTTATCTTAATAGGTAAACTGATCATGTCGATAGGTTTCACTAGCTTTCTTGAGAATGCTACCAGAGGTGTGCAAATCAGTTGTAGCTGGGATGACTGCAACTGTATTTTAGTAAAAGCGTCCTTGTACAGGACGTTTACCGAATTTCTGGTATCAACAAGGATTCTCTCGTATTCGAAGTTCATAATTATCATTGAAATGACTATCACATCTTTGTAATGCATCTTCCTTCAATACAATGACTGGGAAAGGCATAGATAAAGGTCTTCGGTTGGCATTTGCCATAAATATCTCTTTCTCAACCCTCTTAGCATAATTTTTTTTAGAATTGCTAGAATCTCTAGCTTGGTTGGCAACTCCAGAAATTGTGAGCATCTTTGCACCTTTGGGACGTTATCTCCATCAACCTCTTTATAAATTAGTTGCTTCCCATTTTTATTTCGAGTCGCCTTTTAATATCTCGCAGCCATTGCATGAAGTCTTGCAATTCCCCATCTCAAATTAATTCACAATGTGATCCTTGAGATTAAAGCAACTCGTTGTGCTATGATCGAATTGTTCGTAAAATTTGTAGAACTTATCACTTTCTCTTTCGTTGGGATTAGGCTTTGTTGGCTTTGGTTTGTGAAATATATCGTAAAGAAAATATGATCGATAGGATCGATAAGCTCCGTGTAAGTGGTGAAGCACCCTCGGTTCAATGTTGGTCAATGATCATTCTACTAATGCTGTTGCAGACGATCATATTGTTGTGGGTAGTTAATTTGATACTCTTCTGGTTCCAGATGAGGATGATGAGGCAAAAGTCTCTTCCTAGCCTATTGAGATTGATCTCGACGAGGACTCAGCTGATGTACAGACATCAGTTGACAATGTTTTGGTTGATCTTGCCTATACTCGGAGGTTGTTCTCTTTGTTTTTTGCTTAATGTCATCATTCCCTTTTCCTCCTGAAATCTCTGATTAGTGGTTTCGTCAGTGCGAGCCATATTCAGGGTGACGAAGTAAGCCTTTTTGTAAGTTTAGACGAAAAATTAGACAAGTGCTTCCAGATTCGATTGATCTTGAAGCCTTGGATGACTTCTCAGTGGAATTGTTAGACTTAGTCGAGCGTTGATTCCCCATATTTCTGTTTAATGTTGGCAAGCATATGGAAGTACTTCCTTGGATCCTTGGAGGCTTTGAAATATTCCATGAAGTGGTTGTATAGTTGGCCAATGGTGGATATGTTATTTGGTGTTAGAGTTTAAAACCACGGCCTGACAGGACTCATGAGAGTGAGTGCAAATGTTTTGCATAACATAGCATAAGTTAAGTTGTAGACAATCATGTAAGTTATGTATTTCGATGTGCTAAAAGGAGTCAATTTACCTGTCACAAGAGCATAGTTATGGTGGATTAAAGTTGGGAGGAAATGAGTACCTTTTTCCTCTATAAAAGGTGAATTTAAATTGAAACCAAAAGAGGATAGGGTTACCTTGAGCCTAATGTTGGAGTCGCATCTCTACCTGTTGCTAGATTGTTGTAGACACATTTCATGGGGTGCAAGTGCTGGCGTTTGCTCCCCAATTGGTGGGTTCCTTTCTTGGTTTCAGTAAATCGAGAATCCCTCTCAATTTTACGCTCTATTACTCGTCACCTCGTGATGTTTGCACTCATGTTTCAGTTGTCGCATCTCTCGTCGGTTGAAGTGGCATTCATCCCTTCCAGGTTGATTGTAGTGACGTCGTCTCTCGTTTTCGCTCCTGTAAGCTCATGCGCCTCTTGTCGTTGGTTTTTCAAGTAATTCCACAAATTGTGGGGTTGGCCCTGGGTCCCCGACTTGCGAGATCTCGAGCTTGCTGGAATGGCTATGGGTCGATTGTCTGTTAACTTCTTGTCTGTTGCCGTCATTGGTAATTGGAGAAGGGATCAAGAATTGACTGGTTCCAGCTTCAATAACATTGGGCACAAGTGTTGGTTGGACACTCCGTTGTTGGATGTTCGACCCGACTTGTGTTCGAGGGAGCTATTCATAGATTGGTTGTCGTTGCATCCTGTTGTGAGCAAAAATTTCGTCTAGTGTGTTAATGCAAACCTGTTGGTCTTGAATAGTCTGCATTTGTTCCTTAACATTTTTGATTCATTGGCTTTAGGTTGCTTGCTAAGTTTACGAAGGGGAAATTATCTACCGGGTCTTCCAATGTCACTTTGAGTTGTAACAAACTAATAATTCGTTTTTCCACAGATGGTGCTAAATGTTGATGCAAAAAAATCAACACCAATACTAACAAGGTAACAAGTCAATGAGAGAGGGATAGAAACAACGTTTTTATCGTCGCTCACTTAAGGAGATTCATAGGTGGCAATTCGTGGAAGAGTCGGTAGACGGAAGCCTATAAGAGATCATTATATCTTTTTTCCCTGTCACTGTCACAATATTCTCTTGTTAGAATGGCAACAAAGTAAGTCTGAGGTTAGTGGCTGCTTTATCGAGATCCTTACAGCTAGGCTTTTGTTTGATCTTGTCGGTGGTCCTTAGCTTTATCGAGGTCCTGATAGCTAGCCTTTTGTTTGATCTTGTCGGTGGTCCCTATTAATGTGTGACTTTGTTTGCTTCAGGAATGGTGGTGACGAATGTTCAGTTGTCCAAGTGACGTCTCACGTGTTGATACACTAAAAATTGAAATGAGACTCTGCATAGGAAACACACGATCAGAGGAGCGTTGGGTGTTTCACCAATGATAACCCTTTGACGATCAAGTTAGTAGGATGTTCAGCTATCGAGGTCAAACGATTGAGAAATGTCATATTTCGAGCTGTTTGACTCATAATGAAATAGATTAAGAAGATCATAATTGTTGGTTAGAACAATAATCGATATAGCCGTTTACAACATTGATGAGGTCGAGGTTGTGCAATCGACGGTTTTTAACTGTTAGAAAAAAAAAGGGTTAAGGTTCTTAGAGATTCAACGATGAGGTTGGCTATTTGAATATGGATGCTTTTGGTTCTGGTTTGGCGTTAGTTCCAAACTATGCTCTTTTTTTTTTAGAAGACCGGTCTGATGAAAATACTAATGTTCATTTAGAGATAGGTCTCTCCCTTGATCATTCAAAGTGGCTCTTTTTATAGGCTCATGCGGAGGTGATGTAGACCTTTCAGTAGATCCTTTTGGGGATGCAATACCCCTTCCATGGTAACTGAAAAAACTTCGATAGTGCATTTCTTTGGAGTTCGCACATTACGTTGCTTGCCGCTCTTCGGTGGAATGGTTTCTAAATGAATGTTATATGATATTTCCAAAGTAGACATATTTCTGTGTTGGTAGATAGAAGTTACTTATCGTTGCAAATACAGTTGAACATGAGAGGGTGTTTTCGATCATTTGATAAGAAATCTTAAAAGGCCATCTATAGATGCCATTATTACAATGGGTACTACATTTAATCCAGTGCAAGCAGAGAGAGGATGGCAGATGCTCATGCTCATAAAAAAGCAAACCCTTTCCCCTAAACTCATGCTACTTTACTTTTATTTTTGGTCCGAAACTGTGTGCCAGCGCCATGAGGATAGACCATTTTATTTCTAATTCAGCCAAAAATTTTAGTAGGGTTGGCTGGAGAAGAGTATCCTTGGGACCAAAGCAATGGAGAAACCTCTAGATTGTTTAAAGTTCTATGTATTTTATGTGCATTAGCTTCTCCTCTTAGGCCAAATGACAATGTAAAGTGTAGAAAAAATACATCCGAAATTCGACAAAGTTGGTAGCCAACTTCCAGCAATTTTGGACGTTAAAAAGTTACATTTTGTTGGCTGTTTCTTACTAAAATTTGAGAAGAATATCAGCCATTCAATACCCGAACTATTTGCATGTTTATATATATAAAGAGAGAGAATATAACGTGGATGTAGTTTCCTATAGTTAGTAAGGCCAGTGAGTGCTGAGGCAATCATTGCCTGAAATGGACATAACTTACCTGAAAAAGACCGTATCTTCTGGGGGCTGTCTCTCTTTTCTCTTTCTCTTTGGAAAATAATAATAATTGGTATGCGAAAAAGCCCTCCAAAAGAAGGACTCATACATGTATCTTCCTTTGGAGGGTTACGTTTCTCATCAACCAACGCGCTTACCTGCTGGAGACAACAACATTTTCGTTTTCTCTGGCCTTTGCTGTTGTTTTGCATTGCAGCCATGCTTCTGTTTAGACTCCGAGGTACATTAAGCGCTTTTAACAGTTTAATGATTTGTGTTATATCTCTTATGTAATGAGTTTTTCAAAGGCAAAAATGCAACTGGGCTTGTCTCCTTTAGGCTTGTGAATTTGATGCTCTAAAGTTGCCAATGTGGTTGATCTCTATTATGTATCTGGCAGTGGAATTGGGAAAACGGTATAGATTTATCTCTCACTCGTGTATGGATTAATATAACAAACTGGAGTTGACAAATATGTATCGTTCTTATAGAAACATATATTTGGAATGAATAGCTTTTTGGGTGATATCATTGAGTTAAAGGAATGGAAGAACTAATTTTGTCGAACTTTTTTTTCTATTTTTTTGGTATATGATTCTCTAGTGGATAGGGTTCTCTAGTAGTGTTTTTTTTTTTTTTGAAAGAAGGATTTTCTTGTAAGATTGTAATGTTGAGGCATCCATTCAACTAATATGGGAGAATTACCTTCCATCTTAAAATTACTTTCTCTGTGATGAGTGGTGAACTTCCACATACAATTGTTGTTTCTGAAAAATGTTTATATAACTTCATAACCTCAATTCTTGTGACTTTGCAAGTAAGAGTTTGAAAGGCAAGGATAAAGAAGAAGAATATATTGCTGTTATACTTTTATTTAAGATTAGCAGGATGCACCAGAACTTTTATCTAATACTTCGAGAGATCATGTTGATGGTAGTTGTTAAAAGAACTAGTTATTTTCTTGTTTTTCCTAAAACATGTTTTTTGCAGCGCTGAATTTCATTTTGAATCTCAGAATAAGAAATCCTCATCACCTGCCAGTTCGAAAAGCTATTTTGGTTGTTTTTTTTAGATTATATTGACATAAATGCAGTAGAAGATGATGTTGTGACAGATAGATGACAAATAAATTGCGGGTACCAACTGCTTGCAGTTGAGCTTGTATGCGAAGGGCTTTTCATCTAACCTGAAATTAAGAGGCAATCTCGTTGAACTTCAAACTCCTCATTAGCTTTCTTTCTCTGGTTTTAGATCAAGTAAAATGATTTGCCTTACTTCTTTGGAAATTCAAGAGTACGTACCATGAAATCTTGATTCATTTTTCTTTTCAGGCTGACAAACTAGTGGAGTTCTCATAGCTGAAGATAGTTGCTGCTGCTCCAAATTTATATTGGATTCTTGGTAAGCACCTTTCTTTTAACTTGTTTTCTTTTCCCTCATTCCTCTGCTCCCTTATAAGAGTCTAATCTGACGCAGAGTGCTAATTTTGATATCTTACTCGGTTACGAATGACTGAGGAAGGAATGGTTATCCTGGGGATCCCAAATTTAATTAAGCATGGAAGTCCTTATAGAAGAAGCTATTCCAGTGGAAAATTTGAAATCCTTAATGGAGTACCAATTTTCTCTCGTTATCTCAGCCCTTCATCGGGTTCCTGCCATGATTCTTGCAAATATGGAGAAGAGCGTGCTCTTGAAATAAAGGCTAGAGGCCCTACGACCATGTCAAAGGAAGACACAGAAACAATGGGCGTAGGCCAGCATCTGGACAGGAATGTAACTTCATCTGAGAGAACGAAGAAGTCGGTGGTCAGTCATAGACTTTCTCGCGGTTCCAAAACTCAGAAACGTGGCAATCCCATTGTCATTGTCAACAGACAAGTTTCATCATTGTCTAAGGATGAAACTGTCTTGTCAAAACTGTTTTCGTCACCTCTCAAGGGAATAGATGTTTCGGTAAAACTTGTCAGTGATCCAAAGGTGAAGTGTAAGCTATCAAAGCAATCATCTCTCCCAGTACGGAGATGTTCAAATGGTGGAGATTACAGAAAAAGCAAGGATATGGTAATGTTAAAAAATGATGACATTGTCAAGGGACCAGTTCCACCATTGAAAAAGAAAGAAAATATTTCGTCAAAACTGGTTTCATCACCTCTCAGGGAAACAAATCGTTTGGTGAAACATGCTGGTGATCGAAAGATGAAGACTAGTCTATCAAAGAACTATTCTTTTCAAGTGCAAAGAAGTTCTAATGGTGAAGAAAAAGGAAGGATTAGAAAAATAAAGGATATGGGAAAAGTTTCAATGAATTCAGCAGAAATTCCAAGCAGCAGATGCAAAAGCAAAGAAATAAGAAGCTCTGTAAAGGGTGTGAGAAAGGTTTCTATACCATCATCCTCTTTGCCTGCAAAACCTCCTTTCAAGGGTGTTTCAGGCCAGAATGTCAGAAACTCCAGAAACCTGAATCGTGTTTCACATTTGAATAATCAGAAGAATACGAGAAAACCTAAAGCTGAGAAATCCAGCAGCAAGAATGTAACAGAGAAGCCTTTGCAAGTCGTTGAACAAAATGCTCAGGACAGAACTCAGAGACCTGCTAAAAATGACTCTCATGCAACTGAAACGTCTCCATCCTCCTGTCTTTCGCTTGATAATAAAATCTTGAAGCCTGTTCAAAACGAAGTTTGCACTGCTCAATTGTCTCCACTCTTGGCAAAGCTGGACTTGAGACGTACTAAAAGTATTAATGGCACTCGATCACTTCGATCCTGGCCTCCATCTCCCAAGAAAAAAGGTTCAAGAGCTAGGCTACTTGGAAGTCGTATTGCTGGATCAGATACATCATTTTCTAGTCCTAGTAGTGGTTCCTTTGAACATGGTGAAACTGATACAGAAAACCAAACATCTCTTTTGGAAAAGGAGCACAAAACTATGCCAACGAAAGGTGAACAAATTAGCTTGACAGATGAATGTAGTCCAGGCCAGAAGCTAATGTTTAGGAGGGGAAAGGTGATTGACCTTCAGTCTGAAGATACGACTCTAAAAAGGCTGAATTTTAGGCGAAGGCTTCTTGACGACAGGAAAGCCATAGGGAACGAAGAGGCCAATACTGCTCAATTATTCTTATTCTCCTTGAAGGAAAACTTGAGACTTACTAAAAATAAAGATTATGACACTCGATCACTTCCATCACCCAGGGAAAAATACTTGCTAGGTTCTCAAATTGGAACTTTTATTGCTCGATCATGTCCATCTTCATTCGCATCATCGTCTGCCTCCTCCGAACATGGTGAAACTGATATTCAACACCAAATATCAGATTTGGACAAGGAACCCAATAATAGGTATAAAACAGCTGGAACAATTAGCTTGAAAGATGAATGTACTCTGGGCCGAAAGCTAAGTTTTACGAGAGGAAAGGTGGTTGACCTTCGATCCGAGGATACCAATCCAACGAGACTGAAATTTAGGAAAAGGGTGCTTGATGACAATCAAGACGATACAGGTGATGATCGTGACAAAAAAACCATCGAGGAACAAGAAGCTGATGGTGGTGAGGATAGTGTTAGCGAAACGGACTCCAAGAAAGTTGTTTTGAAACACCAGGATTCATCAAAGAATCGCAGTTTGTTCACTAATGTGTTTGAAAAGACTGTAACCGAACTTGTCAAGAGCAAGAAGAGTAAGGTAAAGGCTTTGGTGGGAGCTTTTGAAACCCTGATCTCTCTTCAGGATACCAATCCCATGGTAACAGGCAATGGCATACCTAGTGACTAAAGCTCTGTATGATTCTTGAACATATACCCGCTTTGTACCTATATATTAATGGAAACCAAAAAAAAAAAAAAAAAACAAAAACAAAAAAAAAAAAACAAAAAAGAAGAAGAAAAAAGTGATATTGGAGTGAAGTCACAAACTTTTCTGAAACTGTATGCAATGGCACAATTAGAAATGCCTTTGAAAGAATGGAAAGTGCTTTATCTATCATTTTTTTTTTTTACATTGGTTTGCTGAAGATCTCTTTTTATT
>JANKKB010013022.1:0-15833 GCA_026225775.1 Bursera palmeri
ACACACACACACACATATATCACGACATATCAGCTTGTTGGTTGATTAATGTTTTATGAAATTTGACATTTCTATTAAAGGTTTGGAAGTTTGTACACTGAAGAGAATGTAGCAATTAGTGGCATCCACACTCATGCCGGGCCTGGGGGTTATTTGCAGTACTTGATTTACTCTATAACTTCCCTGGGTTTCGTCAAACAATCATTTGATGCCATTGTTGACGCAATTGAACTGAGCATTGTTCAGGCTCACAACAACCTCAAGCCTGGTTCAGTTTTCATGAATAAAGGTCATTATAAACTTAATTATAAGGTGTTTGTGAATCCATTTTTCCACTTTCTTTCGAAGACTAAACGACTTTTATGCCTTCACCTCTTGGTTGAAATGCAGGGGAAGTAGAAAATGCGGGAATAAACAGAAGTCCAAGTGCATATCTGCTTAACCCGGCGGAGGAGAGGGCTCGATACACATCTAACGTAGATAAAGAAATGACGCTTTTGAAATTTGTAGATGAAGCAAGCGGGAAAGCCATAGGAGTTTTCAGTTGGTATGCAACACATGGGACCTCAATGTCCAGAGACAACAAACTCATTAGTGGAGATAACAAGGGTGCTGCTGCTAGGTTCTTTGAGGACTGGTTCACTTCCACGACTAAATCTTCCTCAAAAGCAGTCGGCAATTCTCCTGGCACATCAGGTAAGTATGTCTTAGAATTTAGTATGTGCATGGTTTTTATATTATCTTTACTTATATCGGTTTGGTTTCTCTGTCATGATATAAACGTGACACGACTACAACACTTCTAATTATGTATTATATTAATATTTCTAAAGTCACTTTTAATTATGTTTTATATTCATATTTATAAGTCGTGACATAAATAATTAAGTAGGTCCTGTTTATGTTGATTGAAATTTGGGGTATTTACTCTAKACCCCCTAAAAAATTAAAAAAAAAAAAAAGTCAAACATTTCACTAAATATAAAACTAATACTGACCTCCCAAAACTTAAATTCCGTTAAACATACTTAACTGTGTTATAGTAAAAACTCAAAATAAATAATAAACATCATTATAATACACCCAAAAAGAAAAAACTTATTCCTTGATTATAAAATAACATAAAGACTACATTTTTTATAATCATTTAAAACTAATTAATATTATGAGGGTATTATTGATATTTTATTTATTAAAATAATATAAAATATTAAAAAATTAATAAATATTTATAAATATAATAAATATATAAAAATTTGTATACTAAATAATTTTTGTAAATTTAAAAAATTTACTAAATAATTATAAAATAATTTCACTTACTTTAATTATTTAGTTTTCGGTAAATTATTTACTAAAATTTACTTGCTTAATTTACTAAAATTATTTAATAAATAAAATATATTTTATTATTTAAATTTACAAAATTATTTAGTTTTTAGGAAATAATTTACTTGCTTAATTTATTAAAATTATTTTAATTTACAAATATTATCTAGCAAATAAAATATATTTTTGTTCTTTTTTTATAAATTCTTATAATATTTTTATTAAGTTTTAAATATTTTATATTAATTTAGTAAATAAATTATCGATAATATCTTAACAATGTTAATTAGTTTCAAATTATTATAAAAAATATGGGTTTTAGTGAGTGAGATTATTTAGTACTTATTTAGGTAAATTATTTAATAATTTTTTTAAATTTATAAAAATTATTTAGTATATGAAATATTTAGTATTTTTGTAATTTTTTATTAATTTTTAAATATTTTATATTACTTTAATAAATAAAATATCGATAATACCCTCACAGTGTTAATTAGTTTCAAAAGATTATAAAAAATAGAGTCTTTATGTTACCTTATAATTAAGGGATGAATTTATTATTTTTGGATATATTAGAGGGATATTTATATATTTATCTCGAATTTTTACTATAGTACCACTAAGTATAATTAATAAAAATTAAATTTGAGGGGGTTATTATTAATTTTATATTCAATGACATGTTTGATTTTCTTTTCAAATTTTTTGGGGGGTCCAGATAAATACCCCATTGAAATTTTATCAATTTGTTTCTTTGAATACAAAAAGCTACCATGAATTGTCACTTCTAACTACGATCATTTACTATTTACTTATGTCGGGTTTCCATTTGAAATAGAGATTGGAAAGTTGAAGGCAAAAGCGCATACAATCAAAGCCACCGGAGGGCAACCATGCGGTAAAACGACCAGCCAAGGCTTCAAGGTGAGGAAGAACGATGGCTCTTTATTTGTAGGAGCATTTTGCCAATCAAATGTTGGAGATGTAACCCC
The DNA here is from genome assembly GCA_026225775.1 of Bursera palmeri. Taxonomy (NCBI): domain Eukaryota; kingdom Viridiplantae; phylum Streptophyta; class Magnoliopsida; order Sapindales; family Burseraceae; genus Bursera; species Bursera palmeri. The sequence continues at coordinate 2,322 of JANKKB010013022.1, forward strand.
AAATGTGTTAGGAGCATTTTGCACTGATAGTGGAAGGCCTTGTGACTTCAATCACTCATCATGCCATGGCAACGACCTGCTTTGCGTGGGCCGCGGTCCAGGGTAATTAAATAATTCTTCATCTAATGGGTTTGTACCCTCAAATTAATTTAATTTATCTGAAATTTCTTCGACAGGTACCCAGATGAAATATTAAGCACAAAGATCATAGGAGAAAGGCAATTCCAAAAGGCTGTGGATCTGTTCATGTCTGCTACAGAGAAATTGGGTGGAAAGATTGATTATCGTCATGCTTATATAAACTTCACGAATATTGACGTGCAATTAGATGGAAACAATATAGTCAAGACTTGTCCTGCAGCCCTTGGTCCAGGTTTTGCTGCTGGAACTACAGATGGGCCTGGTGTATTTGGTTTTCAACAAGGTGATACAGAGGTCAGGAAAATATATGTATAAGTAGATGTTCAATTCTACTCTTAATATTTCTGCTTACACTTAAAGAAGAAAATAAAAAGTTAAACAGTTTATTTATTTATTTTTGGTGTTCCTCAGATCAATAAGTTGTGGAAACAATTGAGGGATTTGCTGAAAAAGCCAAGCCAATATCAGGAAGAGTGCCAAAAGCCCAAGGCTGTTCTGCTTTCTTCAGGCGAAATGTTTGAACCCTATGCGTGGGCGGTAGGAATTTAAGTCTCTTTCTCATCACAACAAAATAGGATTGCATATATGTATATCTACAAGAAATTTTACGTTAGCCATCAATTTTGCAGTAAAAAGAAACATTTATACATTACATACTCTTGTACTGCATGCTTCATGGTGATCAAACAACAAACAACTGTTTCCAAGTTTTGACATACCAACTATTCTTTAAAAATTAAGAATAATGTAGATCGATAACAAGATTAAGTAAAAGTACATAGACGCTGACATTCGTTAATATTAAGATGAAACATGCAAGTGTTTTAATGTAATGAATTTTAATTTTTACAAGAAACATTAAATAACGCCATGTTTTGCCTCCCTGACCAATGGGACCTTTATTTTGGTGGGAGCACTGAAGACTTTCTAATTATCATATTCGTGATATGCATGCAGCCAGGAATTCTTCCTATTCAGATGCTGAGGTTGGGAAAACTGGTCATACTTTCTGTCCCAGGCGGTTCGTTTTCTTTTTCTTTGTTGAAATGGCTAATTTTTACCTCGAAGGCTTGATTTTTTTTTTTTCCATTTTTTTCTTGTTTTCTTTCCTAAATTTGTTGGCCTGGGGCAAGCTCTAACTATGGAAATTGCAGAGTTCACAACAATGGCAGGTCGACGACTGAGGGAGGCAGTTAAGGCCACATTGATTAGCAACGGAAATGGGGAATTCGATAACGACACCCACATTGTAATCGCGGGCCTCACAAACACTTACTCGCAGTACATTGCAACTTTGGAAGAGTACGAGCATCAACGATATGAGGTACATTACACACCCACAAGTCTATCAACACTCTAACAGTAACTTAACTTCTAGGATTTGACTCCTGAACACAAAAAATAAAAATTTCATATTTCGCTTAAACCTTAATGCATACTTAGATTGTGTTGTTAATAAATATCTACATGTTCAGGCTGCTTCAACGCTCTATGGCCCCCATACATTATCAGCATACATTCAAGAATTCAACAGCTTGGCAAAAGCAATGGCAACAGGAGAAAAGATAACAAAGGGCCCGCCGCCACCAGATCTTTCCTCAATACAAATTAGCCTCGTACTCGACCCAAATGGAGATTCACCTCCTCCGGGAAAAAAGTTTGGTGACATGAAGCAAGACATTGTTCAACCGAAGAAGGGCCCCTTTGAAAAGGGAGATAGAGCAAGTGCCACGTTTTGGAGTGCAAACCCCAGATATGATTTACTTACAGAAGGCACATATGCAGTGGTAGAGATGCTTCAAGAGAACAACAGTTGGGTTCCAGTCTATGATGATGATGATTTCTGCTTGTATTACAAGTGGAGATTGGACAATGAGAGTCTGAGTTATGCTTTGAATAGCTTAGCAGTCATTGAATGGGAAATTCCGAAGGAAGCTAGGTCCGGGGTTTACCGGTTAAGGCATTTTGGGTCATCTAAGAAAACAAAAGACTCTCCAAATAAATACTTTACTGGTGCATCTAGTGCATTTACAGTGGCATAGTCGTCATAGATGCCATTTAACAGGAAATAATATGAAGCTGAAGCTCTTCCTCCGGTGTACTAGATTTTTAGGCACTGCAGGCTGATATAAGAGTTATAACTCGCTTAATTTTCTTTCAAAGATCATCAGTGAAATATTTGTCAGCTGAAAGTGAAGAGTTCTTTGTTTAACCGGCTCAAAGTTTTACAATCTTATGGATTGCATATGGATGAACATGAACTCAAATAAGATGTACAACCACTTTGTCATTTTCGGTATTGTCTCGTGTCATAAAATATTAATTTCAAGACAAATTATGTCCAGCTGACGACTCATTTATTTCAACAAAGATGAAGGAACCTCACATAAAAAAGCTTATGAGTAGCAGCACAGGGAATATGTTGTAAAGCCAAAAATATGTTTCATTATATTCATAATTATGAGGGGATTTACAACCCAAAAGGCTTTCAACAGTTTAAAGAGTTCACATGATAGTTCAATTTATTTAAATATATCTTTTACAAGCGATGTGGGATGTTACAATATCTATAATTAAATAAACATCTAATAAGATGTCAAGCTATCGAGTAAACCTATTTCACACCTCGTTCAACAATTTGATGTTTACAAAAATTTTAAAAATAACTTTTTTACACTTTTTCAAATTTCTACGTGATGTGAAACCAAAAGTTAAAAAAAGAGATTGATGTAAAGCCGTCAACAATTTCTCATATTATTCTCTAGCAGATATAATTGGTGGATTATTATTGAGTCTCAAAAAGCAGAAGTCTTGCTTTCAAAAGCCTTTTAGTCGTTGTTTCCATGATGTTGGGACCATACATGCATGGAACAGATAGATCGGCCCAAAGCACATTCAATCACGGAGGCAAAAATTGAATATTATTACTTTAATCTGTCCCAATACGCCTTCTGGAAAGTATGCACTACGAGAAAAAGACCTTGACTTGTTCATTAATGTAAATGATCTAGTCACTGTGATTCTGAGAAATGATTTGTAGAGCATGAAGGCTCAGTTTAAGCTTGGACTAGTTCCTCCAGTTTGAAGGTTAACGTTCTCTTTTTAACAACAAAGACCTAATCACGTGAAGATTCCCGTGATGGTTCTCAACAAAGTGGAGTCAAGACAGAGAGAAGATTGAAATGAGGTCCCTCTAAAGCTACTTAATTAAAGACTAAAAGAGGGTCAATGACAATGAATTTCTTACATTCACAGTCTTCTTCAACAGTAAATATATGACAATTTTTCGAATAATCTTAGAATATTCTTCTTCTTTCTATATCTTTTTTTTTTTAAGACTAAATTCAACCAAACCCTTTTCTTCTTTGATGTGAGCAGAATTTGAAATTAAGACTTATTGAGAGTTAACTAATTGAACTGGTTACTATATACCCACTGCTTTAATAGCTTAATCCATCAAGAAAGCAAGTCTCTCTAATGTGAAATTCGCTTTTTTCTGGTGAAAGAATAGAAAAATCAAATTATTTTCCACATCAACGGCAGTTGCAGATCTCGAGGAAACCTTTTTCTGCATAAAATAACTCGGAAAAGCAACAGTCTTGGAGTGAAAGATGGTGCAAGGACTTCCCCCCAAAACTAGCCTTTAGGGTTCTTGGAAATTGCACTACTGTCTAGTGTCTATCAGTTTCAGTTGCAAGTTCTGAATTAGCCCCTCTGCATTGCAAAGACAACTATTGTAAACAATATGGCCTTGTGTCAATGAAAAATGCATCTTAGATGATACAAAACTGCCAGTAAAATTTCGAAAAGAATTATGTATTGTGAAACCAAAAGTTTATAGAGATTAATGAAATTAAGACCATCCAAGATTCCTGATAGTATTCCAAATTCCAAGCAAATATAATTGCAGAATTATTACGGAGTCTCAAAAGGGAGAAATCTTGCTTTTCAAAGGATGACTTTTTACCTGGAGAATCTAATTGAAATCATGTAGTGAACAGTAAATACATCCTAAAACACCTTCAATCACGGAGAAAAATATTATTTCTTTGAGCGTTACAACATGCCTTTCGGAATTCATGCAACTTTAACGTTGACACAGAATGTGAATTTGAGGTACTGTACATGATTATAAACGATTAAACCCTGGAGGCAGCAGTTTAAGGCTGGACTAAGTCTCACGTGTAAAAACAACTTTAACTGCAGACTTACATTCACATATATATTAACAACAAATATAGAGATGGTGGAGCAAAGATGACCCGGTAAGGGGGAAAAGGTGAATGAGGTCAAAAAGTTCTTCATTCAAGAGGATCAATGACAATGAGTTCTATATATTTAGCGTGTTCTTGGAAACTACGAGAAAGAAAATGATATTTCTATATGTTCACTTTTCATTTTTGTCTTTTCCGATCTAAAGTACATCATTATTAAGAAAACAGGACTCTCTAATGTGAAATTCACGTAGAGCCTTCAAATGTACAGTTTCAGAAAACCCTTTTCTACGTAAAAATAACTCAGAAAAGCAACAATCCTGGAGTGTAAGATATGGTGCAGAGACTTCTTAATTAATTCCAAGCTAGCCTTTGAGAGTTCGGCTATATTGCATTATCTTGCTGAGTTCGGCTATATTGCATTATCTTGCTTATAAATATCAAGTTCTGAACCAGCCTCTGCATTGTGACATAACAGGTATAAGCGACATGGCCTTGTCAACCTTAAAGAGAGTGCTCTCACCCTTTTCCCTGGTCCTGTTTGTTGTGTTACAGTTTTCGCTTATTGTTGCTTTTGATTCTACTCAAGAATCACAAGCTCTTCTTAAATGGAAAGCCAGCCTTCAAACTTATAGAAACAACTCTCTCCTGCCTTCGTGGAGCCTTTATCCTGTTAACGCCACCAATAATTCTACCCTACTCAAAATCAAAACAACTCCATGCACGTGGTTTGGAATTTCTTGCGATCATGCTGGAAGCGTCCATATGATTAACCTGACAAGCTTAGGTTTAAAAGGTACGCTTGATGAATTGTCGTTCTCATCATTTCACCATCTTGCATATCTTGATCTTAGCATTAATGAACTCTTTGGTACCATCCCACCTCATATTGGTAACCTTTCCAAACTAAAGTACCTTGATTTGCAAGCTAACCAGTTTTCTAAGAAAATACCATCAGAAATTGGCCTCTTAACATATCTTGAGACCCTCCACCTGAATGATAATCAGTTAAATGGCTCAATTCCACAAGAACTAGGCCAGCTAAGTTCCCTTAAAGAACTTACTCTGTATGAGAATCGTTTGGATGGTGCAATTCCTGCTGCATTGGGTAATTTGAGCAACTTAGTTTATTTGTATCTTTTTAATAATTCACTTTCTGGTTCCATTCCTCCAGAGATTGGAAAACTCTCAAATCTGGTTGAACTTTGCATGGATACAAATAGCTTAACTGGCACAATCCCTGTCAGTTTTGGAAACCTAAGAAAGCTAACCCGGTTGTACATGTTCAAGAACCAACTTTCTGGTTCTATACCTTGGGAATTAGGAAATTTGAAATTTCTTACCCACTTAAGCCTTCATACCAATACTCTTTCTGGTTCCATTCCATCCTCATTAAGTGGTTTGGAAAATGTCATTCTTCTTCACTTATACAATAATCAACTTTCTGGTCCTATCCCTAAAGAGATAGGAAATTTGAAGTCGCTTTCCTCTCTAGAGTTAAGTCAAAATCAACTTAATGGTTCTGTCCCAATTTCTTTAGGTAATCTGAGTAACTTAAAAACTCTTTACCTTCGTGAAAACAATCTTTCTGGTCCCATTCCTCAAGAAATTGGAAGCTTCATGAAGTTGATTGACCTGGAACTGGACCACAACCAGTTCACTGGTTCCTTACCCCGAAATATTTGTCGTAGTGGTTCACTTAAGAGGTTCAGTGTAAATGACAACCATTTTGTGGGTCCAGTCCCCCAAGACTTGAGAAATTGCACTAGCCTAGAAAGGCTCCTAATGCAAGGAAACCATCTTGTTGGTAATATATCTGAAGATTTTGGTATCTATCCAGACCTGGAGCATCTAGATCTCAGCCGTAATAAATTTTATGGTCAAATCTCATCAAAGTGGGGAAAGTGTCCAAAATTAGGCAACTTAAAGATGGCAGAGAATAATATTACAGGCAGCATACCAGCTGAGATTGGAAACTTAACTAAACTAGATAGACTTGATCTTTCATCAAATCATCTAGTTGGAGAGATTCCAAAGGAACTTCGAAACCTGGCTTCCTTAGAAGATCTGATTTTGAATGGGAATCAACTTTCTGGTGGAATACCATTAGAATTTGAGTTACTAACCCAAATTAAGAATCTTGACTTGTCTGCAAACAGGTTGAGCGATTCAATCCCAGAAAATCTAGGGAAATTGTTGAGCATGCATTACTTGAATTTGAGCAATAATCAGTTTAGCCAAGAAATTCCAATTCATTTGGAAAGTCTAGCTCAACTATCAACCCTGGATTTGAGTCATAACTTACTCAGAGGAGGAATACCATCTCAAATCTGCAGTTTGGAGAGCTTAGAGAATCTAAATCTCTCCCACAATAGCCTATCTGGATTCATTCCAAGAGAATTTGAACAAAGGCTTGCCCTATCAAGCATTGACATATCCTACAATGAGTTGGAGGGTCCAGTTCCCAATAGCAAGGCTTTCCGAAATGCTACCTTTGAAGCATTACGAGGGAACAAAGGCTTGTGTGGGAATTTTAGCGGACTGCAACCTTGCAAAGTCTCTGTCCCACCACGCCAAAATGGCTCAGCAAAAGGCTGGGTAATCTTCCTTATAGTTTTGTTCCCTCTCTTAGGAGTACTTGCTATTTCAATAGTAGTGATCCGAATGCTCTTTAGTTTCCAAAGAAGGAAGATTGACTCACAGGACCAAGAAACTGGTATGAGCAATGAAGAGTTCTTTTCGATTTCAATATTTGAAGGAAGAAAGATGTATGAAGAAATCGTAACGGCGACAAAGGATTTTGATGTCAGTTACTGCATTGGGAAGGGTGGTCATGGAAGTGTCTACAAGGCAGAGACATCACCAGGGAGTTTCTTAGCAGTTAAAAAAATTCATTCCACGCAAACTGGTGATATAGCATATCAGAAAGAGTTTTTAACTGAAGTAAGGGCATTAACAGAGATAAGGCATCGTAATATCGTGAAATTTTATGGTTTTTGTTCACATACCCGACATTCATTCTTAGTCTATGAGTACCTGGAAAGGGGTAGCTTGGCCACAATCCTTAGCAATGAAACATTAGCAACAGAACTAGACTGGAGTAAGAGAGTGAATGTCATTACAGGTGTAGCTCATGCCATTTCTTATATCCATCATGACTGCTTCCCACCAATTGTCCACCGGGACATATCGAGCAAGAATATACTGCTTGATTTTGAATACGAAGCTCATGTTTCTGATTTTGGAACTGCTAAGCTGCTTAAACCAGACTCGGCCAATTTGACTCAACTTGCAGGCACTTGCGGATATGTTGCACCAGGTATATAATTCCTTCGCTGTCACCTTTATCAGTTACATTACAACATCACAATATATTTCTTTCACTTTGCAGAGCTTGCTTACACAATGAAGGTGACAGAGAAATGTGATGTGTATAGCTTCGGAGTGCTGGCACTTGAAATCATCCAAGGGAAATATCCAGGAGATTTTCTTTCGCACTCCAGTTCATCTGCCACAAAGAACAACATAGAGCTTGAAAATTTGCTGGATTCAAGGTTGCCATTTCCCTCCCTTGAAGTTCAGGTCAAACTGAAATCCATCATTGAGGTAGCCTTTTTATGCTTAGATGTGAATCCACGATCTAGACCAACCATGAAGATGGTGTCTCAACTGTTAGGCAACTAATTCTTGTCCTTCCTGGAATCTGTTGGAAGGTTGATCTAGTTTGTATTAAGCTAAACCTACAGCACAAATTTTTGTTCTTTTCTGAATTTCAATTTTGTAAAAGTATTATCATTTGGACATTATTTTGACAATTCGTATAATTAACGCTTGTTTGAGTTTATCATTGATTATTAATAATTTTATAAAGTGACAAACACAATCGTATTAAATTTTAATCGTGTGCATTCATCTTCGTCCCTGATTTTTCAATCTTTCCAGTGTCGTTTATATTTTGTTTTTGAGTATGTTGCTCTTCTTAAAGGTGAGATTTTCACCTTGACGATGTTTATAACTTGAGGTAATGTAAACTCAATTGATAGACTGAAATTCATGAAAAACCTTTAGAAGGTTCGGTCACCCTAGTGAAATCCTCAACACCCGTATTGCTATGAGCCATGTACGTATGCTGACTATTTTTTACTATAAAAAAAAAATCATTAAATCTAAATACTCAATTGTTACATCTGAATCATTTGAACTATTTAACTATACTTGCACGCACAATCAATCATAATCACTCTGTATGGTAAATTTCGGCCTGTGCACATAATAACCATATTCGTAACCATCCCCCTCTAGGTTTATTTCATTACCAGTAACAACAAAAAAATGGAGAGAACAATCCTAAAACATCAAAGCATGGTGAAATTAAACAAATGAACACAACTGAAAATGAACGAACTAGAATTCTGAAATTACACTACAGGACAGAAGGTTGTTTAGAACATTTTGAATATATGCGGTCAGCCCTGTCTGCAAGTTGATTAAGAAATGGCAATAACAGAAGTTAGACATTGTGAAAAACAGAGGTTTAAGTCTTATTATGGTACATTGGTTCGTAAAAGAGTACCACAATTTATCATAGTCAAATATTGCATTCTCTAATTTTATACAAGACCAACATGGTTGAAAGAAGGATGCTATTATCAATACGAGTATCACTACACTACAGTCTAAAGATACATTCCCCAGCCCTCTTTGAAAAGGCTATCATATGAGTCGTGCAGGATGGAGTCTACGTCCTCCATAATGTAATCTATTATAGTCATTTTGGTTAAAATAGAAATAAGTATGAAAAATAATGAGTTGCCCTATAACACCTATGTGATAAATGCTGAGTTACTTTTGGGAGAAGACTCCAAACTGGCTGAAGTGAAACCATAGGCCTAATCCATATACAAGTAATTAGTTCAGGACTAATGTCCTCCATAGAGTATTTGATGTTGGCCTTGGTAATAAAGAGCACTTTCCCGGCAGAAAATGATGGAAAGCTACTCCCGTGGAGCCCCATACTGGCATTTGACTTCTTCCCCTTCTAAAAGCCTCTCCACAACATCTGAAGGTAGGCCAATCAACTCTAGCGTCTTCTCCCAGACTTTATGAGAAGTCTCAATGTTGTGAGCTTCTTCAGAAGGATTTGCTGGCCGGCAATCTTGAGATATGAATGCACAAACAGGCCAGTCATCTGCTCTCAAACAGTCACAGTACTCTGGAATCTGAGGATCAGTGGCTGCAAAAAGAGTACTCCTGGAACCTGCATAGATTGTCAATTCATTACAATTTTAGCCTGTACTTTGTTTCTTTTTAAAGAATACAACTTCAACCCAAATTGGATATATGCATAGCATTGCAAAGGCATCATTGTTAACTATTTTGGGTTATCTTCCAATATATACACCTTTATTTAACAAAAGGAACCATAACACTCAAAATACCATATAGTATTCTTGGTAAATCTCCTTTGGAGAACTATTCATGCTTACAAACTACACAGCCTCTGTTCCACCATAATTTGTAGATAGTTTTACTGTATACCGAAGGGTTTAACAAGGGTCCACAAGACAAGTGTAAGAACAAAATTAAGGACAAGAAGAAAGCGCTCATCTCCTTTAGAGTCTACATCCATGCTGGGACACCGGATTAGATTGGATTGAATGGGATTACATAGTTGATGCAGGATAAATTAGGAAACTAAACTAGGAATTTTTAATTAATTTTACGGATTTGAATAAATTAGGGATTTTGACTTCCTAATTTGGAAGGAATTTTCATTGAAGCCAATTTCCTAATAGTATGCTGTTTTTATTTAGGAATGTTTTTATTGCTTCTAATTGAGATTGGATTAGATTATTTACTAACGTGGATCTAATTCCTAGTTAAATTGGGTCTTAAGGCACTATAAACAAGTGTCATTAGTTGTGTTATTTTTCAGACATAATTATTGATCAATTTTGATCTTTGAATAAAGATTATTTTCTTCCTCAATTTCTTCTATTATTTCTCCCCTTTCCTCTACCTGATTTTTCCCCTCTTTCTTAATTCTTGATTGAGGAATTCACGTTCCTCATTAGTAGTACTCTTTAATGTTTGGAAAGTAACTGCAATATACTTGTAAAATATTTTGAAGACTTTTAATTTTAACATGTATTTACTAGAAGAGATAAATATAGCATTTATGTAACCATCTGTAGGAGTGCAACTTTTCCTTTTTTATACAGTAAACCAGTAAAAAGAAAAAAGAAAAAAAGAAAATGCCCATATGCCGCAGACATTAATAAGATTACAGCATGTTTTTGTGATAGTATGGTGGGCCCCTATTGGTCCCACATAAGTTGTCCAAATGCATTTTAACTCTACCAATCGAACCTATCCCAAGAGTATCCCATATGCCAAATGGAGGCTAATAGAACTAATATTGCTTGCCAGAAGAAGTTTTGATGCAAGAGAGAGATTAAAGAAATGCACTGGCATTTGAAAAGACTAACCTTCTTGTGCACTAAAGATAAAATAGGGCATGAGATTATAACCAGCTTGAACAACTTTGGAAAGATCCCTTGCCTGCAATTGAGTAAAGACAAATCGAAAGAGTAAAACTAGATCAATCGGGTTCCAAACCCAAGCCTAAATTAATCACTTAATTAGATATCATTAACGCTGGATATTAAATCATTCATCAAACAGTAATATTATAGTTAAAAACTAATATATACACCTTCACACAGAAATTAATATCATGAAAACATAATAGGAGAGTGAAATAAGAAAGAAAAATAATTAAACAAATTAAATTAGACAACATAACAATGACCTGGTCAATGCCCAGCCAATTCATATTAAGATTTTATATACTTTTTTTACAAGCAAAGCAGTCCATTTAAATAGATTTCTATCTAATGTACCATTAAGCATTATTTAAAGCCATAAACATTTTGCAAAACAAAAATTCAATTTGCTAGGTTGAATTTACTATATAAATAAATATGATTGTCATAGTATCATTGAGGGAAAGAGAATCCATCTAGTACTAAAATTCTGGAGATAGAGAGCATGCAAAACTCACTTGATACACTTTTACAAAGATTAAAATCATCCAAAATCTTGTCACCCTCACACCCCTCATCACTCCCATTACTGCTATCATTACCCGTCCAGTCAACAAACTGCTACCACCACCACCACCCTCTGGATGCATCCACCATAACCACAGTAACCTTCAACCACTAGCTGACACCATAAGCATCCCACACCAATAATTGACCACCAAACTTCAACTCCACGACTACCTCACCTCCACTAACCCAACAACTTATTGCTTGCCAGATGCACTACTAACATCCTCACTAAAGAAAGCTAACTAAAAAATCAATGTACAAGGCAAAGCCTGATCTTATAATCTGCTTATTTTCTATATATATATATATATATATATATATGGCAACTCTATTTGGAAGTATATTACATTCTACCTGTCAAGATAAGAAAAGGNGCAAAGCCTGATCTTATAATCTGCTTATTTTCTATATATATATATATATATATATATATATATGGCAACTCTATTTGGAAGTATATTACATTCTACCTGTCAAGATAAGAAAAGGAAATTGGTATGCACCAAGAGACTTACAACATTTGTGTGGACAATTCCAGGTGATACACATATTGCATTAATGCCTGCTTCGCCAGGCAATCGTTTTTGAAGAATGCTACTAAACATAATCTGCAAAGCAATCAGAAGGCCATCAGATGGCTAATTCCTCCTCTATAAATTACCAGCTTTTACAAACCAACGGTAAAAGGAGACTACAGCCAATGTCAAGAAAAATGGAAAAAGAGAAATCACAAACTATATATACCAAACATACATTCTTAGTTCAACCTTAACGGCACAACTTAAGTGGAAAAGCTTAGCAGTCACTAAAAGTGTGCATACTATTAAATAAACTATAATTATATTCTAACTTTAATATTTATCCAATTAAATATAAATTTCACTAGCAGCAAAGAAAAGTGAAACAAGAAAAATGGAACTTCAGAAATAAAAGCCAGCAACAGATAAACTGGGTAAAAAACTAATGAAGCGGAGAGAAATTATTAATTTAAGGGATAGGTAGTTATTATCTCTAAAGATTCCCTATGTTTTACTTTTCCTGGATAGAAAAGACCTGCAATTTTTATTCATCTACCAAGCTGAGCTCACTAAATTCTTTCTTAAAATACAGTTCACTCGATGAGCAGCCTACAAATAAGTCTGCATTAAAGGAACCACAAAGAATCACATCAAGAGGCAACTTGCCTGCAAATTAATGATATATTCATTTAAGTATTTTGGCATGAGACTTCCTAGCTTTTAGCCAAAACAAACCAAATTACATAAAAGTAGCTCAACATGTGTCCAAATGTTAGGTAGGCGGACAAAGGGTGAATAACAAATCTTAGTTCAAATCATACACAAAAAGGATAATCCCTCATCTAACAAATGACCAATACAAAATAGTACCATTGATACTGATATTAATCATGAAAACATCAAAGAACTAAATGATTCAGGAGATAATATGTAGACATTTAACATATACACAAGCCAGGATATTTTCCTTGATCATCCCAATACAGCTGCCAAATATGCTACATTTTTAAATCATATAAACTGTAAAAGCAATCCTCCAAGTGATGAAACTGTTAAAAGAATTAAAAATTAATTTCTAACTGCACCTGTGCTAGTTTGCTGCTTGTGTATCCCACTAAACTCGAAAATTTTCTCTTGCCAGAAACAACATTCATGTCTTCTGTGTCAACGAAGCCAACATAATGCATCTACACCCACAAAAGGGGACAAACTATTTTTAGGCATACAAAGATAACATTTGGATGGTAAAGACGTGAACTAGATTCATATGCAAAATGATCAATCAACCATTACTGCATAACGTAACAGATGTCGCTCTGCTTTCTCCATTCTCTTTTATCAGTAAACAATCAATTGAGAGTGCATACGAGCTCAACCAATATAGAAGTATAGAACAGAAACCCAATGAAAGAAAGAAGATGATTTCGTTTTTTTTTTTTTTTTAACAAAAAATTTAAAAAGTGAAAATATTTTTTTTTTTAATTATAAATTTATTAAGAAAGCCTCCAAAAAGAAAAAAAAAAA
>JANKKB010013022.1:15883-26321 GCA_026225775.1 Bursera palmeri
AATAATAAAATTAAAGAGCACCCCAAATCCACAAGTAGACAAGAAAGCACTATCAATATGAAAAAGAGAGTAAAGCTCTAAAATCCAACCTATAAATGAATTTCAAAGCACTTACTGAAACATTAGCAAGAAGGATTCACTAGAATCTCAAAAGCTTTACAATTCGCTTGAAGCTATAAATTCCAAAACACAACAGAAACTGTTGGGAAGGTACGCCCTCAAATAATTTGTTTGTATGAAATTTTATCTATTTTATTGTTTATTCATATATTAGACAGCACATTCATAAGATGGATCGCCCTTCCTAACAAATAATATGATTTATTTTTTAACTCTAGATAACTGAGAATAGTACGGCAGGAGAAAGGTGCTGTCCAGTTTAAATGATATACCACAATGGCCAAGCAGAAAGGGCCTTTCAAGAGCAAAAGATTTTTACTTTCTGACTCTTCCTAGAAAAAATGCATCAATCACGAGATAGGCATATCTTAAGTTTCTTTGAGTCATATCTTTGACATGCCAAAATTCTTGCATAGAAACCTGAAAATAACTCCCCTCAACACCAGATGATGAAATTTAACATCAAATTTTCATTCTTAGTAAGCCTCCAAAGGAGATGGGAAACTAATTTAAGCATCTTTTCGACTGTAATCAGTTAGTTAGCTAGAAAAGTAAACACAGAAACTACTACCAGGAGATGTTAACGTCCAAAACACCATCAATACCATCATTTCCTCAAAATTCATTGGATAGATATCCAACATTTCATGGCCATTTTCACAATTAGAAAATATTTATTAAGGTTAAATGTTGTCCCCAATATCATTAACACTCAACAGACTTGAAATCTAACAGAAACAAATACAAGAGCAAAGAAACATAAAGCATAAAAATATCATGCCCGCGCCCGTATACATATGCATACCAAAAAAATAAACACATGGACAAATTATTAACTTACAATAGAATTCACATTGACAATTCGACTAGGAGAGCCTCTAATAAGGGATGGCAAAAGCAAAATTGAAAGCAATGCTGGAGCCAGGTGATTCACTTGCATGTGTTCTTCATACCCATCCTTCGAAAATTTTTGTGGTTCTAGATACAGCAAGAATCAAAGCATATCAATATATGATACAAAGCCTTGTATAAAAAATGCAACTGGAAGCTAAAGCATCCTCAATACAGCAGCTTAAATGGTTATCTAACAAAAAAACGAAAGATAAAAACAATCCTATTGTATAGAACCTAAAATTGATGGTAATACATAGAAACTGAGCAACAATAACTCAAGGAAACAGACTGTGCGAAAAGGATAACAATAACAAGGCAAAAGTAGACATATAACTGCATTATGGACTAAATAACAAATATAAAACATACAGCAAACAAGAAAGTTCATAAAAGATTATGAGTAAAACCCACAAACCATCATAAACGAAACATCAAAATGTATGTAGAGTTACACCAAATTGAAAGGTTAAGAAAGACGTACCTCCAATCGAAAATATTCCTGCATTGTTAATAAGAACATGCAAAGGTCCTAAACGTGCATTCCACGCCTCAGCAAATCTCACAACAGTATCCAGGGAGAGTAGATCAATTTCCATCGCCTTGTGGAGACAAAATATCATGTCAACCTTCCAAACTGAAATATTAAACTGGATAACAATGTATAATCTAGAAAGTACTAAATTCACTACCCAAAATTGTAAATAGAAATTCCCTTTCTACAAAAATCTCTTCTGTAGGGTGCATTTAGAACTCACAAGCATTTTGAGTCTATTTTCCAGAATAAACAAAAGCCATTGATAAGTATTTGATAGGCGCTTATCTAGAAAATCCTTTTTGAATAGAGTCGGGTGCAAGTACTACTTGGAGTGCTCTTTGTTAAGTACTTGTCAAGTTCTTATCTACAAAGATCTTTTCGAATCAAAAAAGTACCTGAAGACCTTGAAGCTACATTTTGATAGGTTCTTCTCCAAAAGTCAGTTTTAGATTTTACTCTAAAGCACTTTCCAGAAAAGAAATACCAAATGCACCTCTAGGATGGTCAACAAATGAATGAAGAAAGAAAAACATATAAATGCCTTTACGTAAATAAATATGGTAGTCATCATTCTTTGCTATCTTTCAAGAAAGAGACTTGTTCCATTTGATTGACACATTTTCTACATAGAATAAAGCTACAATTATTAACAGTAATTGTTAGGTACCTCAATGTTAAGAGGGAGGCCTCTTCCAGTCCATTCATCCTGCCATTTCTGGATCAATTCCTGAGCTGCTTTCAGGTTTCTCACTGCCATAACAACATGAGCCCCCGATTCAGCCAATTGCCTGCTCAATAAGCATAGACAAGACCATTATTCAGGCACGCCGAACGCTTAATAATTTAATTACCCCCCCTTGCAAGTTATCAAATTCATTACAGTCCTCCTATGAAACTAAACAATCATCAACTCCTGTAAAATCATTAGAAGACATCACTACAATTTTCATTAGACTCTCCAAGATTTGACTTAATTACAAATAGACCAGTCTGGTTTATAAATTTAAAAATAGTAAATTCTCCTAAAAATTATGAAAAGACTTGTCCTAGAGCTCCGTGAAGGTCTCATTCTCGTTTCTCAAAAGAGTTCAGTCTGTCACTAACTAGGCAAGTTTGTAATTAGGCAAAAGTTTGTGGAAATGAACTGAATTTAAGAAACTAAAAGGTGAAACTGTTGCAAAAGCAGAAAGAATGAAAGGGAAGATTCAGTAACACGATATACCGGGCAATTTCTCGGCCGATACCACTGGTGGAACCGGTGACAATGCAAGTGAGATCATTAACAGGAGGCAAAGGCAAAGGATTCTGTAAATGACTGGCTAAGATCCTCTGAAACAGCATTTCATGTATTACGTTACACCATCCTCTCATCCACTCTATCCATCCCAACGCCTCCTTCTTCTTGCTCTTCACCTCCGAGGACGAGGAGGAGGAAGGAGAAGAAGAAAACATTGTTTCCATCTCCGCCTCTCTTCTTCAAAATTTACGATCTGTCCACCTTCTCTATTGCTGCGAGTGCGAGTGTGAGAATGAAGAGCATCATTTAGTGATTTAAAAAAATCCTGAAAACAACAAAAAGAATAGATGTTTGTACACACTACAACCACAATACTAGACTATTACCATTTTACTTGACGGATTATTTCTGGATGGCGCACATTTCATCTGACCCATCAAGCAACAAAGATAGAGATAAAAAATGCAACTGGAAGCTAAAGCATCCTCAATACAGCATCTTAAATGGTCATCTAACAAAAACATGAAAGATAAAAACAATCCTATTGGATAGAACCTAAAATTAATGGTGATACATAGAAACTGAGCAACAATAATTCAAGGTAACAGACTCTGAGGTGATGATAACAATAACTAAGCAAAAGTAGACATATAACTGCATTATGGATTAAATAACAAATATAAAACATACAGCAAACAAGAAAGTTCATAACAGATTATGAGTAAAACCCACATATCATCATAAAGTAAACATCAAAATGTATGTAGAGTTACACCAAATTGCAAAGTTAAGAAAGGCGTACCTCCAATGGAAAATATTCCTGCATTGTTAATAAGAACATGCAAAGTTCCTAAACATGCATTCCACGGCTGAGCAAATCTCACAACAAAAATAATTCATCAAGTAGAATGGTAATAGTCTAGTAGTGTGTATAACATCTATTTTTTGTCACTTTTAGGCTTTTTCAAATCACTATACGATGCTCTTCATTCTCACACTCGCACTCGCAGCAACAAAGAGAGTGAACAGATCATGAAATTCGAAGAAGAGAGGCGAAGATGGAAACAACGTCGTCTTCTTCTCCTTCCTCCTCCTCGTCCTCAAAGGTGAAGAGGAAGAAGAAGGAGGCAATAGGATGGATAATGTGGATAACAGGATAGTGTATGTTGCTTCAGAGAATCTTGGCCAATTATTTACATAATCTTTTGCCTTTGCCTCCTATTAATGATCTCATGTGCATTGTCACAGAATCCACCACCTGTACTGACCGAGAAATCACCCGATATATCATGTTACTGAATCTTCATTCGTTCTTTTTTGGTTTTGCAACAGTTTCACCTTTTAGTTTCATAAATTCAATTCATTTCCTTAAAGTTTTACCTAATTATAGACTTGCCTAGTTAGAGACAGACTGAACTCTTTTGAGAAACGAGAACAAGACCTCCACAAAACACTAGGAGATGTCTTTTCATAATTTTTAGGAGAAATTACTATTTCTAAGTTTATAAACCAGACTAATCTATTTGTAATTAAGCAAATCAAATTTTAGTAAGGTCTTCTGATGATTTTAGGGAGGTAATGGTTTTTAAGTTCCTATAGTAAATTTGATAACTAGCTAGGGAGGGTAATTAACTTATGAAGCTTGCCTGAATAATAGTATCGTCTGAGCAGGCAATTGGCCGAATAGGGGGCTCATGTCATTAGTGGAAAATGTGTCAATCAAATTGAACAACTCTCTTTCTTGAAAGATAGCAAAGAATGATGACTACCATGTTTATTTACATAAAGGCATTTATATGTTTTTCTTTCTTCATTTGTTTGTTAACCATCCTAGAGGTGCATTTGGTATTTATTTTGTGGAAAGTGCTTTAGAGTAAAATCTAAAACTGATTTTTGGGGGAAGAACCTATCAAAATATAGCTTCAAGGTCTTCAGGTACTTTTTTTATTCGAAAAGGGCATTGTAGATAAGAACCTGCCAGGTACTTAAAAAAAAGGCAATCCAAGTAGTTCTTGCACCCGACTCTATTCAAAAAGGGTTTCTAGATAAGCACCTATCAAATACTTATCAATGGCTTTCGATTATTCCGGAAAAACATTAGAATATAGACTCAAAATACTTGTGAGTGCCAAATGCACCCTGAGGAATAGATTTTCATAGAAAAGGGAATTTCTAATTTTGGGTAGTGAATGTATTTCTTTCTAGATTATACATTGTTATTCAGTTTAACATTTCAGTTTGGAAGGTTGACATGTTATTTTGTCTCCTCAAGGCTATGGAACTTTATCTACTCTCCCTGGATTCTGTTGTGAGACTTGTAGAGACGTAGAATTCACGTTTAGGACCTTTGCATGTTCTTATCAACAAGGAATATTTTCCATTGGATATACGTCTTTATTAACCTTTAAATTTGGTCGACACACAACTACCACGCTACTAGACTATTACCATCTTACTTGAAGGATTATTTTCAAAAGGCCCACAAGTTTTCAAAGATAACTAGAAACCCCAAAACTTTACGAAGCTTAAAGGGGTAAAAACGTCTTTTTCATGTAAAATATCTGACAATAATAATGAGCAATGATCAATATAATGATCCAATCATTCAATAAATAATAAAATGAGAAAGATTTGGTATATCTATCTTCCATATTTGATAATTAAGACAGGTTAAAAATCTTTCAATACTAATTTATGATATCACATATTAAATTTATGTAAAAGTTACAGCTTAATCAAATTTTTTATCAATGCAAAGTACCAAATCAACAAACTNAATTTGATTTTTTAAGGTAGTGTACATTTTCTTCATCTCGAATTACATTAAGAATTTAAATAGGTATATAAATATCTTAAATTCCTTTGTTTTTGTCAAATGATCTAATATAATACATAGAGTAGTTTAGGTGCTGCATAGTACATATATCACCAGCCAAGGTTGTATAAAATAACCAAAAATGACGCAGAAGCTTTCCAAGTTTTTCTTCTTTTTACTCTAGTAACTGCCATTAATATGAAATAAATATATTCATCTGACCCATGAAGTTCTTTGTAGCATTTTAGAGTTTGCTCAACTCGTCTAACAAAAACTTATGCAATAAATTGCAAACCTGACCCGTAATCAAACTGACTCAATATAGAACTTAACAAAATGCTATTGTCAAACATATAANGATATAACCTGATCAATAAAACTTTTTCGTCTGAATTCCACAACAAACCAAAAATGATTTTGTCAAACATATTGTTTAGCTTTACTTTACTTCACAAAATGCTTCATTCAATTCCACATTTCACAATGCTTGCCGCTCTCTTTAAATAGGCCAGAAAATACTCAATGCGATTAGGCAGTACTGAAATGCAAATACAGGACTTGCTACAGAACTTTTAAAACGATTTGTGTCAACAAGGATTCATTAAATTGCATAACTTGTATTAAAGGCACATGAGAAATAGAGAAAGCATGAACCATTATAAAAATTAACTTGTGCCCACTAGTAGAAGCAAACAACATACTCTCAAGCACAGCTAGAAGTTATCAGATCATAGAAGCTAGAAAAATGAGTTTGCACGGCAACAAACAAGATCCAGAAAATGAAGAGTACCTGGTTGAGATTGAGCGGCTGTGGAGATGGTGACGGCGAGACGACAGGGAGGGGCTGGAGGCGGAGGGCAAAGGCGGAGCAAAGAAAGAAGCTTAGGGAATTAGGGTTTCTGATAAAAAATTGATATTTATATTCGTATCCAGCGCGGTAAACTAATAAACTAACCTTGGCAAGCAAAAGAGAATCCAAAGCAGCGCTCCAATTTCTAGGATTTCAATGTCAAAATTTCCGATTCAGTACATTGACATTCTTTTGTCTTAAACTGCAATAACACCAATAAGACACTTTACTTTGCATTTAAGCGGACACATTGAAATCAATGCACTTATTTCCGCCAAACACAGGTTCTGCAGCATCTACGGTATGTAAATTCATTAGCCTATTCAAATTTGGAGCCATCTGATACCTCAGAGTGGACATAAATATCATAACTACAATCCCATATCCCAATATATATACTGCATTGGCATAATTATCTCCAGCGGCGTCTATAAAGTTTAGAATCTTGCCTAGCGCGGCTGAAGCCTGAACATGTGACCCTCTCTCTCTCTCACAAGTTTCTACCACTACTTCGACTGTACTGATTCGGATGCTAAATGTCGCAGATCAAAAATGTAATAGCCTCTACATACGTATGCATATATATACATAGATACACATATCAAGTCGATCGACACTTTTCATTCAATAGCTAAAGTATTCTCTAAAAAAAAGTTCAGCTTAGGGTTTGTACGAACAAAATATCGACATAGCTAATCCCAATAAATAATTAAAAAAAAAACAACAGGGAAAAAAAGGGAATAAATAAATTAAACAAACCTTTTTTAGGTATAGAAAACCAGAGACTGAAGAGTGGAGATGAGTGCGGAAGTAAAAAGAGAGTGCGTGAATTAGAGTTTGCGAATCTTGGATAGGCTGACTTGGGTTTTCTAAGAGGAATGACTTCGAGGGCAAACAATAAGGTCTCTTTTCGGGTCCGACTCCGAAGGGCGCACCAGCTGAGCCGGGTAATGTCGATTTACTGTTTATGTACTGTAAACTTGCACCATTCCGAAAGACGAATCTAGAATTAAATCCAGAAGCTATCTCTACGGACACGGCTCGCCTGCTATGCGAGGGAAATCGGCTCTACGATGCCGTTTTTGTTGCTGGTCCCTTTTCAGGGTCGCGTACTTCTGTTGACATAAAAATGGGCATTGCCAGTTGGCCCATATAATTTTCTTGAAGAGTGCACACAACAGAATGGGGCTTCTCAATAGACAACCCAATTTCTTAAAATACCCTCCCCTTTTGGCTGTTATCTACCATTATTAATTGACTTCACACCATTTAAAATAAAATTTTATATCAATAAATATTATTTTCTGTTCATAGATGTTAAATAATGTAGTAAGTAACAGGATGATATCACATCACAACACATATCATTTTAGATAATATTTTGGTTAATTATTTAAGAAAAGTAATATTACTCTAATAAAAAAATTCATCCTTTTCGAAGAATACTAGTTGCATTAATTATATAATTTAGAATCTCAAGTTTCTATCTCAAGTTTTAGGTCTGAAGGAATGTATTTTAATTTATAATTAATATTTGAACATCCAAGACTCAAAATGACTTTATAATTATTATCATATTGTTTCAGATATTATATTTTGGGGAAAAGCTACAATGAACTCATTGTATCGCATGCATCTATTTTCATTTTGTCAAAAAATAAATAAATAAAAACTTAGAAACACCCCACTTTTAGAACAAGTTTTTAATTTTTTAAATGAGTACATGTAAGGTAACAATGGCATTGTGGCATCACCCTATATTTTGATAAAAATTTGAGAAATATAATATTTTAACTAAATTAAATAGCACGAGTACCACTTCCTGTAAGTCAATGACCATGAGAGACTGAAACCACGAGTTGACGGGTTGTGGTTTCATTTGGAGTTGGAATTATGTTAACGGCATGCATCGAGTGAATGGAAATCATGCATCGAGCGAATGGAGTGCGGTAAAGTATAAGATAATATCATGCATCGAGCAAATGGAATACTAACACGAACAAATATTTTTTTTATTTTCTAATATAATCCGATCGGACCGGATTTCGAATTTATCCCAATAAATCCAAAATTTAACCCAATCAATTTCGGGTTCATTAGATTTAACCCGATTTCTGGTTTTCTGAAATGCAAAACATTTCGGATCGGATGAATTCGATTGGATTCGGTTGAATAATTATCCTCACCGTTATGTAAACTAACAATATTAGCAAGCCATTTTAGGCCAGAATTTTTTTACGATTTTGGTAGATAATGAATTGAAAATTGCCGACCTAACCCCTTTAGGACTTGTCAAACGCGTTATTGTTATCTGATTTCGTGATCATTATTCATTTAACGTTGTTAGTTGTGACTCAAAAAAGGGTTGCATAACTTTCCAGGACCAGGCATTACAAATATTTATTGACTATATTGTTAGGTTGACGATACAAAAGAAACGGGGACATCAATATAATAAATAGTATGAATCATTGGATGAGAGTTTTATCTTCTTTTTATTTATTTAAGAACCTTTGATGTTCATACCCTTATAAAACTTCCCAATTATAAATCTCTTTGCAGAAAACAGTAGATTTGGGACTGATAGCATGATCTTGCCAAAGTTTTCAATTGAGACTATTGTTGCTTTTAAGCTCATTTTTTCACTTGGCTGAATAATCGCACATTTGATCAGGGAAATAGACCAAGTTCCACATTAGAGTATTAACACAGAGATACAAGTCAAAAGAAAAGAGAGAGAGAGAGAGAGAGAGATTCAAGAAGATAGCCATTTATTCAAACATCCAATCTCACATTAAGTCATTTATTCAATCGTTGAATCTCATATTGGAAGCCACTTATTCAACCATTGACTCTCATATACATTACTTCTGATTGATGATTGGACAAATGTTGAGAAGCAGTAACTATTGGAGTCACACAGAAGAAAATAGTGGAGGAGATCGCTTATTTGTCCATCCATATCACACACCGGAGACATTTTCCTTCAATAAGTAAATCAAAGGCTTTATTGATGTCTTCAAACCTCACCTCATGTGTGACAAACTCATCCAGTTGTAGTTCCTGAAAAAAAGACACAGGTATAAATCTCTGAAATCCCATCTCATACTTAACACACCTCAACATCACCCATTAAAATGTTCCTTTTCCTCCCTAGTATATCACACCTATTTGTTTGTAGAATAGATGTAAACTAACAATCATTCTACTAACAATCCCTGCCACCAGTTTATTTAGAAACATGTAAAAAGACAGCTCAGAATCAAATTATAAACTTATAACCACCAGGGAACATGGCATAGGCCACCCAATCAAGCTAGGTGTGAAAGAATATCAAGAAAGAAGAAAGTTATAGTGATTGTTAAATTACCTTGTTCATGTAACGTTTCAGTAGAATTGGAATATCGGTTTTCGCTTTTAGTCCTCCAAATAATGATCCTGTAAGAATTTTTCCACTATGAAGGACATCATAAGAGCTGAGGCTCACCTGTGACCCAGGCTTGTCCACACCCAACACAATTGTCTTTCCCCAACCCTAAATTCACACAAAAAAACAAGGTAAAGATTGATAAAATAATTAGCTTTTTGAATGTTTGTGTTCATCTAAATTCACAGTTTTACTCAAAATTTGATAAGAATAACTAATCTGAAGTGTTCGAAGGATTAAGCCAGAATTTCACTATATGATGTAAAAATCGCAACATATTTCTATTGGGTATCTCCTCTAAATCATCTTTGTGCATGTATTGATGGTATATGAGAGCAAGAGTAGAGGCTGACCTTTCGGCAGCTAGCATATGCTTCATGCACCAAAGATGACAAACCAACACACTCAAAGCAGTAGTCTGCACCACCATCTGTCATCTCGGTGATTGTCTGTTCATAATCATGAAAGAACTTAGAATAAGTAAAATACTACTTATTCAGCTGCATCCTATAATTTCCATGAAGCTCCAGCTCAACATAATGAACCACTTTCAGTGACAC
>JANKKB010013023.1:0-13402 GCA_026225775.1 Bursera palmeri
ATTAGAATTATATACACATGTGACATGTACTTGAATATAAATGTATATGTATCTAGAAATTATAAATTATAATAAGGTACTTCAAAAGTGAAATTAATTGCATCTAAAATAGTAACAAAGTATTAGAATTAAGAAATAAATAGCATCATTTGTATCCCATAAATCTGTGGTTAATAAATTAATACTGAGTAATATTATAGTTTCTAAACCTTATCCTATATTTTTAATCTTAAATTATATGTTTTCCTACATGATACAAGATGATGGAATATAATTTCAAAACAGTACTGCCAGATTGACAAAAAGAAAAAATTATAATAAAATTTTAGGATAATGTTTGAAATGTATGATACTACTTATAAATATCATTTTCTTATTTCAAAATTGATCTATACATGTGACATGTACTTAAGTAAAAATGTACATGTATTTATAAAATTAAAAGTCATAATAATATCCTAGACATCTTTTTCTTCCATATCCAAGTTGTCCCTCCCAAGCCCCACTTAAGGCATGCCCTTCCCCTTCCCTACAATTTTCTATTGCTATAATTACATGGACCTCACCCAACTTTACATAAACAAATGCAAATACAAAACCACTCCAATGTGTCTTTATCTTCTCTCTCTCTCTCTCTAATTCTTTAGGAGTTGACATTTCCAATAACCAAACAAAACCTATTTTCTCCACTATTTTATTACAGCTGGCTAATTCAATAAATTTTCTTTCTTGTACCCTTTTGTGGACTTGATTGGCTTCTATTGTTTTAAATCATACTTGTTCTTTCATTAATTTGCTTTCAGCAACCACCCATGTGTATTGTTTTATATATTTCTTGTTAATGGGTTTCTCCCAAACCATTAAGAGGGTTAGGTCAAGAGTACATTTGGTAATGTTCAATTGTTTAAAATTTGTTGTCATGTCTACTGTTTATTTTTTTTTTAAAAAAAAAAACAAGTTTATGAGAACAAAAATAATAGAATTAAGTTTGATATTGACACTTAAAATAATTTGTTTCGTAGTGAAAGAGAATGATTATGTATATTTTTATAATCTTATTAGTTAAAATGCACTACCAATTAAATAAATTATGCTTTTTTATTATTTTTGAAAAAAAATTGAAAATTATGGCAATCATGGAGGTAAAGAATCAAGATTTAACTTCTTAATTCTTATGTAAAGATCATTAAGTGGAGTGGAGTAATTGTACCACTCAATTTTTTGTGACTTCAACTTGATAATGATTAATAAATAACCATTCTTTGATTTAGTAATAGATTGTCAACGATAATTAAGCAATTCACTGTCCATGTATGATTCTAGAACGCATGCATCATAAAAATGATGCATATTAACAAATCTAAACAAACCTAAACACACGAATTTTTCCTAAAATATGTCAATGGAATTTATCATAAAACTTTCTTTAAAAAAAAAAACTTATATTTTCCGAATCAAGATTGTCTACGTTTAAATAAAGCAAATGTTGATGACTATAAACGAAACTTACAATACAAAAAAAAAAAAAAAATACCAACGGGTTATGAATATTTCGTTTAATTTTTATGTTTGTTTATGATTGTATTTTTGTTTTTTACTTTTGGGATATTTGTTGTGCATTTGCCTTCTACCAAAACCAGCTAATAGGCATTGTGTACTTGGTCTATGTTAGGTGAAGCCTAAGTAGGAGTTTTGGAGTTATTAAGTGAAATTTTCTTGCATTATTTTTCATTTGAGATGCAAAAGTGAACCTGCCCTTTTGTCTTGTAATCTCCATTGATAGAAACCATACAAGTCTTGTCTTGTAATCTTTTTTTTATAGAACCAAACAAGAGGATTCATGTGTTTTTGTTCTCATTTTTTCCCCCAAATTGGGGCTTACTTTAGGTATGGTGTCCCCTTGCATTCTCTACTGTTTTTAAGTCTAATTAATTTTTGGGAATTTCGAGTGAATCATGGAGAGTCATTTTGATATGAATAATTGAAGTCCTAAAACACGTAAATTTTTAAATTTTAGTTTAAAAATTTATCCAGAAAAATAGATGATAAAAAATTTGGAAGTTCAAGTTCCAAATTTTAAGCTTGATATAAAAGTATTGATTTTTAGTACAATAATTTATACTTTTTAATGGAATTTAGAAGACAAAATAACATAGTTTAGACAATATTAAGAAAAATTAATGCTACTACATACATAAAGTTTTGGATTTTTTTTTTNCACTCAATGTAATAAAAGGTGGAACTCTCGTTATTATCTTTTATAAGATTGGGGGATTTACCGAAATAATCAAACTTAAGGAGGGGTCTTAAAAATAATTAAATTTTTTAAAATTTTAATTTACCTAACTGTACTATTAGTTCGTAAACTCGTTGATATTGACTCATCGACCAATTAGTTCATAACAGGTCAACAGTTTATTGTCTTTGATTAGTCAACAGATTAATAGATTGATCGGTCAAAATCTATTGATCTACAAATTAACAATTTGGTTNAGACAAATTAAAAATTAAAAATTTTTGTTATTTTTTAATTTCATCCGTTAATTTTTAATTATTTTACAAAATTACTATATAAGATTTGCTTAAAAGCATCCAGAAGTTTCACTTGTAGACTTTTAGTTTAGAAATTGTCATAAATATTCTTTAAAAGTTAAAAGAAAAGCAAAATCATCACTTTACTAATAAATGAAAATAGAAAAAACATAAATAGGTTTTGGTCAATTCGAAATCGAACACAAACCGTGTCAAAGATTCAACCTTTTTTTAGCATAAACCATTAATAAACAACGAGACACCACCTGTTAAATTAATTACAAAAATAACTAATCAGTTTCTTGTCAAATTCAAGAATTAAATGAGAGGAATGAGTTGACCTAGTCCTCTCTTTGCAAGTTGGGAAAGTTTTATCTTAATGGATGATCACCCACGTATGACAAATAGACCCCAATGTAATCCGAAATTACTTTACTCTTTAATTATATATATTTTTTCTTAATAAATAGAAATTCTATTTTGTAGTAGAGGTATTAATGAGAATAACTCATCCTCTATTTTTTGAAACAAGAAGTGCTCGGTTTTATCCGCTAATTTTATCGTTGTTAAACATTTTTGTTCTCTTCATGTTATTCTATTATTGTGTCTCTCTAGTAAATGAATTCAATCTTTATTATTTTTATATAAATATTAAAGTTAAACTTTTAAAAATTTATTAAATTTTCAAAACCTTGATCATCCAACGGTTCAAATCTAAATTCTGTTCGAACCCATGTATATTAGAAAAATTGAGACACGTGAATTTAAAAAAAGTAAGAAATTTAACAGTTTCATCTTTTGAAGTTTTATTTACAATTATTCGATAAAATAACAATATAAATTATTAAAATCTTTAAGAAAAAAAATTATCTTTCTAGGCNAGGAATGAGTTGACCTAGTCCTCTCTTTGCAAGTTGGGAAAGTTTTATCTTAATGGATGATCACCCACGTATGACAAATTGACCCCAATGTAATCCGAAATTACTTTACTCTTTAATTATATATATATATATATATATATATTTTTTTTTTCTTAATAACTAGAAATTCTATTTTGTAGTTGAGGTATTAATGAGAATAACTCATCCTCTATTTTTTTAAACAAGAAGTGCTTAGTTTTGTCTATTAATTTTGTCGTTGTTAAACATTTTTGTTCTCTTCGTATTATTCTATTATTGTGTCTCTTCAGAGTAGTAAATGAATTAAATTTTTATTATTTTTATATAAATATTAAAAAAATTAATAAATTTTCAAAATTTTGATAACCCAACGGTTCAAATCTAAATCCTATTCGAACCCTTTTGTAATAGAAAATTGAGACACGTGAATTTAAAAAAAGTAACAAATTTAACATTTCCATCTTTCAAGTTTTATTTACAATTATTCGATAAAATAACAATATAAATTATTAAAATCTTTAAGAAAAAAAATTATCTTTCTAGGCNTCTAACATGTTTTTATTTTTATTTTTCAATATTTTCTGAATATAAAATGCAGATAGTGACGCATGCACTATGCACTGACACACCGTACTTGAAGAGAAGAAAAAGCTAAAGTAGATATTTTATATCCTACAATTTTAAGACACCCCTAAGGTTGGGTCAAATTTTCTATTAATCCAAAAATTTTATCAATCCTATTATGAAAACCTAAAATATTCTTTAGTTATCATGTTTGTTGTATAAATTCAATATAAAATTTAATAAATTTAGAAAATAATTTTAGTTATACAATTATTTATTACTGTCATTATAATTTAAATTAAATCATATAATAAAAATATTAACTTACGAATTTTAGTCTCTAAAATTATAAAAGTAACAAAAATTTAGCTATGATATATCTAATATACCAATTAATACGGTAATATTATATATTTATATGATCGTTGATAATAAATAAATTTTACTTTATTGATAATTTCATATTTTTAAAATATTATTTATTTTTCTTTTTTTTTTATTTTAAATTTTAAAAAATTAAATTCAAACATTTAAATTAGTAAAAAAATGAAATTTATTACCAGTCCACAATTATATAGATTGATGTGATATAATAGATATACCCTCCAAATTTTCTTATAATATTAACTATCAATTGTTAAAATACATATCACTCACATGTCTTTAGCATTCCTGGAATAATAGTAAGGGTGTTAGTGTTAAATTATTAGTTTATGAAACCTTTGGAAATGAAGTGAGACTTAAGGGGTGTCAATGTGATTAACGAAATTTGACATTCCAATGGCAAAAGCGTAAATGAGAGGAAGGAGGAGGGACAATGAAGTCCATAAAGCGGGTTGGTTTCGTAAATTCCGCCACCACCATCACCACAACTTCTTCTCCCACTCTGTTTCTCCTTTATTAAACACCCACTTGCTTGTTTGTTGTTTCTCCACACACACTCTCTCTCTCTGTACTGTGCTTCTTCTTCACTTCTTCATTGCTTAGGCATAATACTAGCTTCAATGGTGGACGACTTTATGGTCTGCGTGGACAGGATCATAGCTTCTGCTTGCTTTGAGCATCCACACGCTCAGCAACAACATCACCATCAACATCAACAACAGCAAAGTGCTTCTGCAACAAATGTTGTTGGTGTGGTGGTGGTGAAAGAGCAGGAGAGGAATCAAAATGGTGTCTTTGTTAACAAAGGCAATGATAATAATGGTAAGATTAATGATGGGGAAGAAGGGTGTTCTGGTTCTGGTTCAGCAGCTTTGAGTTGTAAGAAAGTAAATGAAATGATTGTCGAGTGTCGGATATGTCAAGAGGAAGATCAAGTCCAAGCAATGGAAGCTCCTTGTGCTTGTAATGGCACTCTCAAGGTCTGGTCTTGACTTTTTTTTTAATTTATATTTTGTATTTTTCTTGATTCTGAAGGCTTCTTTTGCTTTTCTCCTTTTGTGGGTTATTTGAGTTTTTGTAAACTTTAAATGGGATTTCAGATATTTTTCTTTTTACTCTTATTTGATTTTTTTTTTTTTTTTGGTTTATATCAGAATCTTTGTAGAAGTCTTTGTTGTTACAGTTTGGAGGTCTTTGTCATTGATAGGTTGGATTTCAATTTTAATTACTTTTTTTTCTTCAAGAAAATATTACCCTTGTTTCCTCTGTTCTTCATTTCTTTTAATTTAAGTCTCCTTGTTTCCTCTGCTCTTCATTTTTTTTTTTAATTTTTGACTTATTGTAATTTTTTTGGCTGAATTTGGTGTGTGGGCATCGGTGGGTGTTTGCATTTAATGAGTCATGTTGTGTGTGTATTGGTTGTTCTTCCTCTCTCTGGGTTGTGAATTTAACATTTCAACTTCCATTTTATTCTTACCGCAATGTAGAATTTGTTTGGTCAAAGGCTTTTTCTTTTAAATAAAGTTTTCCTAGCTCCTGTTTGGTTATCAAGAAAACTTAGGTAAAGAAATGGGAAGGATTTGAAGGAAAGTTTGACCCTTTTTTTGTTTTAACATCAGCTACTTTTAGGTTTCAAGATGCAAACAAAATTTAAAAAACAAAAAAAGACTTTACAGCCCATTCTGTAAAATATCTGAGTTTCAAAATTACATAACGTCTTTTTCTATTCCTGTATTATCACAAACCAAATTGATCCTATTTTATCTGTTAGCAATTTTAGAAGTGTCTTTATTTCTTGTTGCAAATCTTTTTTGCTTAATTTTCTTTATTATGTTATAATGCCATGCTATGTGCACATGCACATTAATATAATGAAAATTCAATTCTGAGAAGCACTACTATTAATTTCTAGATTCATTTTGGTATTAAATTTTTTGTTTCTTTTACTAATAACAGCAAGTCTGGAGAACTGATGTGAATATAAGCATACTACATTTGTATTTAGTATGTTTGTTCTGTGATTTTTTCTCCTGTTGTTTAGTTTATGTCTTGGCATTGGTTTCAGTTGCTTAGGCGCCTGTCTTTTATACGAAATAAACATGTTTCATGCTGTTTGGGCTTGTATACAATATACATATGCATTTTTTAATTTTATTTTTTTGGTTGACGCGGATTGAATTATTTGGTACTTATGCCGCGTCTTTATTTGGTACATAATGACACTTCAGCCTCATTTTTATTTTGGCTTTTTTTTTGTTTTTTTGTTCAAAAGCGGCTCTTTGAAATGGATGTTTAAAGATTAGTTCTAGAACAAATAATCCTTTTTTCTTGTTCTAGCTGTCATGCCTTTATAGGATTTATTGGGTTGCATTGCCAATTTGACATTTTAGCATTCTCCTCAATCTGTTATTTGTATTCCTCTAAACAACTATATTAAAAATCTTCAAATGAATTCTTGTTTCCAGTCAGTTTTGGCTCTCTATGTTTTTGCGTTTAAGAGCATAGTCCAGGCGTCATCCAATTAGCTGAAGATTGAATTGTCTTCCTTCATTTTAAATCTCTCATGCTCGGTTGTTCTAGAACTGTTAAACCTATGTTAGATGCACTTGTACCAAGAATTACTATTGGAAAAAGGACTTACCGCACAAAACATGTTGAAATGCAATAAACAGAACTCTGGATATTACTCAATGTTGTTCAGTGGTATGGTTATAGCCTTATAGGTTCTCTTATCATAGCATTTCTGTGTATCTTTTGTTGTTAAGTTAGGTAGACTATTGGATGCAATGCATTGTAACCTGATTTCCTAACTCTGCTTTCTTGATTTGTTGGAATGTAATTCTCAGTTGGGACTTCAATCATATTCCACTGAATTTTCCATTTCTGCTTGTAGTTTGCTCATAGGAAATGCATTCAGAGATGGTGTAATAAAAAGGGTGATATAACATGTGAAATCTGCAATCAGGTAAAAGTTCCTGTAACCATATCTTCTTATTATGGATGATGTGTTTGTCGTAAATTTTGATATATGTGATTTGATGAGTAATTACAGGTCTTTTCTCCAAATTATTCTCTCCCACCGGCCAGAACTAATCCTGATGTTTTGGCAATTGATATTAGGTAAAGTTTCACTGTCCATATTTCAGCTTCATCGTAGATAAGTAATTGGAAGCCCAATTTTTAGTCATTGGTACAGGCTATTGTGTCGTTTGTATAAAAGATGCTTGAAATTTTGAATACTGCTGCTGTTCTCTTCTTTCTGCTATCTTCTGTTAGCTCATCCGGGGATCTACATAGTATTCTAGAATGAACTCATTAAGTTCTTAAATTTTACCCTTTGTTAATCAGGCAAGCTTGGGGTCCGCACATTGATCTCCGTGATTCTCATCTTCTAGCACTAGCAGCAGCTGAGCGTCAGTTTCTCCAATCAGAGTATGAAGATTATGCTGTTGCTAGTACAAGTAGCATTGCTTGCCTCAGATCTGTTGCTTTAATTGTAAGCAAACCTTCTTTGAATTATATTCTTGTTTGCTTAAATATCAATGTGCTTATGCCCTTGGAAATCTTATTGTTGTAAATGTATACAGTTGCTGATGGTTTGGCTTATACGCCAAGTTCTAATGGCTACTAGAGACTCAGGGATGGTACAGGATTCATCAACATTCTTCAACGTAAGCCATTCTGACACACAAAAATTTGTTGTTCACACACTTTTTTTTTTTGGTCATTAACTCTAGCACATATATCTGCACATTTAGACATCCATACATATATGCATGTGTGAATGCTATCAGATTCAAAATATCCTAAAATTTACCACCATGAAAAAACATGTAGATGAATGTTAGATTACTTATAGCATCCCAACACTTGGTTCATTTTATTTGTGGATCTTGATCTCTAAATTGGAATTCTGGAAAACAGTTTCAGGTTTCACTTCTTCAGTTTGCTGGTTTTTTTCTGCCTTGCTATGTGATGGCCCGCTCGTGGTACATCATGCAAAGCCGAAGGAGAAGACAGGTGGGCTATTATGTCATTTATTATAGTAGGTGGGATATATCATTTTATGTGTGATGTCAAAACACATTTGAAGTATTTATGTGTTATATCAAAACACATTTGAAGAATGTTTCTGGTTTTCTCACCCTACTATAAAAAGCTAATACAATAATGCTGAACAACTAGAAAAGAGTATGATATTGTTGCAATAGACCCGACATTCTGTCTATTGTTTATTGTTTATAACAAAAGACATTTTACTGCACCCAGGTACTTATCTGTTACTCCGTATTTTTAGGATCCCATTAGGATTAAGAGAAAAGAGGTTTTGGGTGTGGGACAACCCTGTCAATGCCTGAATGGTAAAACTTCAGGAAAGCATGCATAATGCTTAGTTTTTTCTGTACAACTTGTAATTCAGCTTTTGAAATTTCAAATGAAATATAATACAAGTTAAAGTTGCAAACATGTTAATTGCCTAAAATGCTGAAAATTTTGGTTGCCAGGTGTATTTTGTATAGTAATCATATCAAAAACATGCCATGTACAAATTAATATTCAAAATATTCTGTCATATTATGGGCTAGGATAGATGAAAGAGAAATAAATGTATACATGGCACGTTTTTATTGAATTGTTGTACAAATGACATGGTATGAATTGTTGAAGCCACAGCAGTGCCTGATGGTGCTCCATGCCTAGAATCATTTTTGTCATGTAAGTTAGATTTTTATGCATTTTTTTCTGTTGGATTTTGTGGAATATTGAGCTGAAATTATTGCTGGTGTGAAACAAACTTGCTATATATTGATGAGAAAACATGGTGGTAGCTGATATTGAATTAACTCTTTAATCCTATGTAAATAAATTGTGTATAGCATTTTTGTGATGAATTATCATTGCATAATTTTAATGCTCTGAATCATATCCTATGTTGTGTTCATTTTCGTTTTTCTTAATTTCTTTTCAGGGTTTGTTTGGACAACACTAAAGTAGAACTATTATTTTGAGGCCGCTTCCTTCTTTCAGCTTCTCCTCTTGTTTATTACAGGCAAGAACTTTTGTATATTCTAGTAAATCAAAAGATGCCAAAATAGGCTGAAAATCTGTATATTGCTGAGAAAATCCTTCAAGCTTAGTCACCTAGCTTAAAGGGGGAAAAGAAAAAAAGAAATCTATTTAGTTTTTCCTTTGCTACCTGAGAGCTCCGAAGAAATGTAAATGTGAACATCGAGTTCATTCGGGCTTTTATTTCTATCTGTTTTCCTTTTAAAATTTCCAACCTTAAATGAAATGTTATATTTCATAATGATATGAGGCATATTTACTCTCAGTGCTCAATAGTCATGATCATGTTGTAGTTGCAGTTGCTACAGCTGATTTTCGACACTATTTCCTATTGCTTACTTGGTGTTATGGTTGAAGAAAAAATATGAATTTAGGATATGTTATTGCGGAGCAATGTCCACGATGATATTGAGGGATCGTATTGCTAGTGCTCAAACCAACATGAAACTTATGCTTGCATATTTGTCAATAGGTCCTTATCATATTATATATGTAATCATCAAAAGTTGAATTTATTTACAAGTTGCTTAATTTATAGTGTGAGACATCATTTGAAGGATTACGAATGCTTGCGTATGCAGTCTTGTTCAATTCATGGCATCTTTTCAACCCTCAGCTGATTGCTTTTATTGATAAAGATCAAGCACTGAACAATTCTGGTGATAGTTTTCTATTGGCTAATGCAATACGGAGATGTTTTCTTGTTTCTCAACTTGCCATTTTTAACATATGGAAACTAACAAACTTAGGATTTGTTCATTTTTTTTTTCATTGTTTTCTCTGTTTTCAGGATTCAATTGAGAAAACCTGAAAACACTTTTGATTTTTGATTTTATTTTATTTCAAGTTTATTCTTCGAAAATGAAAATTCAAATTCTAGCTATAGTTTTTCATTTCAGGTGGTGATTGCTGTTTTATTCAAGTTTTGACTTCATTTTCTTTCTTGGAAAATGTGGTTTTGATGCATTCAGTTGATATTTGATATCAAAGTCATGGAGTAAAGTTGGTGTGGAAAATTTATCAGCAAAAATCATGATTCTCTCTCTTGGCTGAATCAACCACCTATAATTTTTTTTTATATAAAAAAAAAAAAAGTTACTTTGCTCAAATATTGAAAAATAATTACATTGCAAGTCTATTGCTTGTGTCATTACTGATAAACCATTGGTATCAAAGCATTATATGGTAAGAGTTGGTGAGGAAGGATAATGAGAATGCATATGGGAATTGAGCCATATTGGTTTTTTGAAACTCTTTTTTTTTTTTTTTTTAATTTATTAAAAATTATATCGACATAATTTAACCAATGGATTGTAGAACTGAATATACAAATGTAAATATAAAAATAGGAGAAAAACATAATAGTAGTAATCATTAATGGGCCGACACAGTCAGCCCATGTGTTGGCCTGCCATGCCATTCTGGACCATTTAAAATGGGCTGGGCTGCACTGGACTTTACACCTCTAAATATGACATTTATCATTTCCATACCAATAGTATGCCAGGTTCTTGTAAATTTTACAAGTCACAATCCCTTAATGATGGAGTTCTTCTAAGCTTTTAAACATCTTATTATATAACTGAATATTTACATAGAGTACTCATTTTTTTTCCTTTTTACTTTTATTTTTATTTTTTTAATTAATCATGTATCGCACCTTTTAAATTTACCATGGTAAAATTCATATACGGAGACAAATTTAACATGGGAGTATTTTACGAGGCCTGGATTTGGTAAAAATAGTAAGACAAAATATATCGTATAATTTAATATGATTCAATGATAATATGTCAAATCAGATTATATATATTATTCGATCAAAAAATTGATTACATAAGCATTAGTCCGTTTTTCTTTTAATCCTATTCAAATATATATTTTTGAAAGATTAATTATTGGAAGAAGCCAGTCGACAATTTTACATACTTTGAAGATATGAACTCGTGATTGGTGCTTTTTAGATTTTTTTTTTTCAACATAATGTCAGTTGATTTATTAGGCTCATGTTATCCATCAAATTGCTTGTGATTTTGAACAAAAAAACAAGAACAAACACAGCTGGATTGATGGAACTCTCCCTCAATCAAATGGGTACTTTATTTTCAACAATCACATCCCTTTCCTCTCTCATTTTATTTTACTTATCTCACCATTAATTATTAATATCTACTAACCATTCTACATAGATTAAAAGAAAATGATTATTATTATTTTTCTGCTTGTGGGCATTTAAAATATGAAAGTTTAAAATAATTTGTCATTGCCATGATTAAGAAAGTAGAAAAGAACAAATGGGTATGCGTTGTTTTCTTGGCAAAAAGCTTGTGCTTTGACAAGGATTCTGCACCTTCAAGAAGCCCCTTTGGAGCTCTCAAATTTAAAGTAGATGTTGACCCCTTTTTTAAAAAAAAAATTGTGGAATATCATGAATTTTTATTTTTTCATTTTTTTTAAAACATGTATGAATGAAATTATGTGTAGATTCTGATTCTATGTTGGTAATATAAGAATAGATAATTGAGAGTAAATTAAAATATTATACATGGGGACATTTTGACCCAACTGCCCCCCATCATTAGTTAACCAACTACAATTTTATATCAAAAGAAAAGATGGTGGGTTCTATTTATACTTTTACAAAATGATTTTGATTTAAAAAATAAGAAAAACACTTTCATTAATTCATTAATTTTAAAAAACGTTTTCAGAAAATAGGAAAATGATCATATCTAACTTTGTTGTAAGGAAATGATAAAACAGTTGAGTTGGCTTTTCTGTTCAATATAACCTGAACTCATCTTTTCAAAATGAAAAAGTGTTTCAAAATTAGTTAAAGCATGCTTTTACTATTTGTTTTTTATAAGTGCTTTTAATTTGATTTTCAATATTATTTAACTATCAATAAAGTATTAAATAAATTATATTAAACATATATTTATTATTTTGAAAAAAAAAATCATCACTTGTATTTTTGTTATTCTTAAGCAAGTCTCCAAGAGGGCTTAGTTGATTTATGATTTATGTTTCATCTTTCGTTTTCTTTTCGTTTCTTTCGAGATATATATCTATCAGTTCCAATTCTTTCTTTTTCTATTGATTCTTTTAACGTTTCGTATCCTACTAATTAAAATGTTAATATATTTTGAATTAAAAGACTATACATGTTAATATTTAAAAATGGTGTTCTCGTAGTGTTTGTTGAATTATATTATTTAAAATAATAAAAAACTATTATTTTTAAAGTCTAGAATTAATTTATGTCGATCAATTTGTCGTTGCCGACAACCATGATTATTGTAATACTTAACGGAGATAAGTATGTTTAGGGGGATAATTTTATTTTAAATGAACTTCATTATCAAAGAATCTGAAAGCATGAAAAATTCAAGATTTGGTGTCATTTTCATTCAATTTGATCTAAGTTAGACAAAGGAATCCCTATTTCCTGCCACAATTTCCGGTAGCTCTTTCATTCTCGTGAGTCTCTCAAGTGTTGGTCAAACAAATGACCTACTACCGAAGCCCAGCTACATGAGTCTTTTGTTGAACAACAAAAACATTTCTTGAATTTAGTTAGGGATTTGACTAAAATGTGTCATATTCTAAGTAATTTTAAAATTTCTCAGAAAATTTTTCTCAAATTATAAAACTCATCATATAATTTTTCCTGAATTTTATTCGATTACTCAAAAACAACGAAAACGATATTACGAACTCTCATTAATATTGTATTGTATTGTATTGTATTGTATTGGTGGGCGAGAGCTTCTCGCTCTTTTGAACCTTCTGTATTTTTTCAAATCATATGCTTTTAGAAATGATATTTTTGAAGTCAATAGTGTTTGGAACTAGATTTTTTATGTTACCAAAAAATGTTTTCAAGAAACATTACAAAAAAA
This sequence comes from Bursera palmeri, assembly GCA_026225775.1. Lineage (NCBI taxonomy): Eukaryota > Viridiplantae > Streptophyta > Magnoliopsida > Sapindales > Burseraceae > Bursera > Bursera palmeri. The sequence goes on from JANKKB010013023.1 coordinate 13,349, forward strand.
CATACCAAACAAATTCCAAACATTATTTTATTGGAATCAAAGATATTTAAACTA
>JANKKB010013034.1:0-19317 GCA_026225775.1 Bursera palmeri
TGAGTTTGGTGCTTAGAATATACCTTGGGGGTGTCTAGTATTTACCCCCTTTGTTGACGTAAGAAGTTTCGACAACTTGGCTTTACCGAGGTGGAAAGAAGACAAGGAAGAGAGAACCTGTGGGCCGTTAATGGTTGGAGGAGTCCGATTTAGCAAGCCATCTTGAAGTTGAAAGACCAGAGAAGAATTGTCGGCTCAAACCCGTTTCTGTTGCGTTTGCACGGAGGGAAAGTTGCCTTTTCTTAAAACAAACAAAACCAGCAGTAGCCCACAGGAATAGTACAGGAAAATTACTTTACTAAAACACATTTTTGGGATGGAAGGAGATAGCTGTTTAACCTCTATGAAGCAGCAGGTGCTTTTCACAGTGGCTGAGAGTGAAGAATTGAATCATTTATTATTAATTCATTATGTGGAGGTATCTGACAAGCACAGCAAGAAGACGCAGCACGTCTTCGACAACCTCAGCAAGGAATGTTGGTTGGTGGGATCATGTCTGCCTTGCTTCTAAGGACCCCATAACTGGTGTCACCGAGGCCTTCCTTTCTGACCCTTCTCCCAGCAAGATCAATCTTGGCGTGGTATGTATTGGTTTTGCTCCGTCTAATAGTTTATCATCACTAGGCCTACATTTTTTGAACTTCTATTGGATTTTGTTTTCTTAATTGTTTTAGGGAGCTTATAGGGATGATGAGGGGAGGCCTGTTGTGCTTCAATGTGTTCGAGAAGCAGAGGCCAAGATTGCTGGTAGTGCATTTTTGTAAGTTTTAATTTGAGGTCAATCCTTCTTTGCAATCTTGGCATGGGAAAACATATCCTAGTCTAGTCTAATCTTTTGAGAGACATTGGCAGGGAGTCAATTTCTGCTGCAGTTAGTTCAAAAATGGTTGAAGAGAGTGTAAAATTGGTTTACGGAAAAGATTCAGATATTGTTAAAGAAGGGAGGTTCGCTGGGGTTCAAGCTTTATCTGGCACTGGTGCTTGCCGCCTCTTTGCTCAGTTCCAGAGGCGTTTCTATCCTGATTCGTGTATTTTTTTTCCTGATCCAACTTGGTCCAAGTAGGTTCTTCATCCTTTCAGTTCCGTTTTGTAGTCCAGGTCTTGTAAGCCTTGAAATGTGTCAGGTACTGACATTGTTCCATGAATCTCTTTTTTCTACACGCGAAATTTAATTGGATTGTTGCACAGCCACCACAAAATCTGGAGGGATGCCCAAGTTCCAGGGAGAACCTATCACTACTACCATCCTGATTCAAAGGGTTTAAACTTTGAAGCACTCATAGATGATATCAAGGTAGCGGAGTCTTCACTATTTACGCTTGGTTTACTCGTAGCAATATTGGAGGATTTACTATTTTGAATACTTGAAAAACAATATCATGCAATTTCCAGTCAAATAGATTTCTTCTTGCATTTTTTCCAACTTTTGTTGAAATTTTTATGCTGATTATGGACTTTTGCATTTCCACCTGGATCATGACAGAGGCACAAACATATGCATATGCATTTAATCGATGAAAGATATTAATTACTGTCTTTATTTTATCGTCTTTAAATGATTTTTGTAGGGTGCCCCAGATGGTTCTTTTTTCTTACTCCATCCTTGCGCCCACAACCCAACTGGGGTAGATCCTACTGAGGAACAGTGGAGGCAAATTTCATATCAACTTAAGGTGATTAGGATATTAGTGTTTGCCACATTGTCCTTTATTATATGTCGAATTACTTTAATTTTTATTGGATAATTCTTTAGGTGAAGAAACATTTTCCCTTCTTTGACATGGCTTATCAAGGTTTTGCCAGTGGGGATCTGGACAAGGATGCCCAAGCAATCCGGATTTTTCTTGAGGATGAACATTTAATAGGTTGTGCTCAGTCCTTTGCAAAGAACATGGGACTGTATGGACACAGAGTTGGTTGTCTCAGGTGTGGAAATATCATGGATTTTTTGTTTACAATAAGATGTGTATTTATCTCTTTTCACTTTTGTCAGACTGGTAGGACAGGTCTAGGAGGCAATTATGCAATTTAAGTGAAGAGTTTATGAGAACATGCCCACATCTAGTTTGTCTTGAATAGTTAAATTAAGTTTACTTAGAAAAGAGCAACATAAGATATTGGTTTTATTCTCAGTATAGTTGGTCAAAAATGTATAGTGGATGTTGTTTGGGACATAAATCAAGGAAAAAATTAATTGGAAATTTCCTATATTTGTGTGGTTATTGCTAGTTGGAATGTTATCCTAAAAGGTTACTAAACAATGCTATGTTACCATCAGGTTTATAGCTTCAAAGATTTCAATTCCATATTTGGTTTGGGTCCATCTTATTTTTTTTTCTTTAATCCCACCTTCATGATTTCAGCATTCTTTGTGCTGATTCAATGCAAGTGGCTCCAGTTAGAAGCCAACTGCAGCAAATCGCCAGGGCTATGTATGGTAGCCCTCCTATTCATGGTGTATTGCTGGTCTCAATGATCCTGAGTGATCCAGATGTGAAGTCACTTTGGATTGAAGAGTTGAAGGTAAGACGTACAATAGTTTTTGGTTCCTAGTTTGGTTATGATAATTTTCGGCTGATTCTGATATACAAGTTGCTACATGTTTTAAGATCATGGTGAATCGCATTCGAAGAATGCGTAGCATCCTACAGGAAAATCTTGAAAATTTGGGCTCTCCACTCAATTGGGAACATGTAACTAACCAGGTTGGTGGTTAAAATTTGAACTTTGTGTTCATAGATCTTGAAGTGTGCCTGAAAATGGCATTGAAGAGTTAAGCTACCAGCTAAATTAGTTATAGTTCCCTACTTAAACAACATTTGCAGATTGGATTATTTTGCTTCTCTGGCTTAACTCCGAATCAGGTTGATCAGCTAGCAAGGGATTTCCATGTATACATGACTCATGATGGACGTATAAGGCAAGTTTATTTTAGAAACCGCAATAACTCTGTTACCAAATTAAAAGTAGATTTAGTACCCTCCTCTTCTTCTTCTTTTTGTTTCTCCAAATTGCTATCATCTGATGAAATGTGCCTATCTCAAAGTGTGATCTGTATCTCCTGATGTGGGCAGCATGGCTGGTGTGACTACAGGCAATGTGAGTTATCTAGCAAATGCAGTACATGAAGTCACCAGATCTAGTGGGGAAGCCAAGATTCTTTGTAACACTGGTCTATAGCAAGTATTTTCTAACCTGTGCCAAATTTTTAGATGCTGTACTTAACATCCAGTTCTCTTTGCATACTGTCAGTGAACGATACATATTACCCACCTATTAATGTACATGTAGCAGAGACTTTAATCATTTAACATACTTGTCAACATTTTACAGTACTAGATATATGAGAAATGAATTTATTATTTCTTGCTTAACAAATGTAACTGCTTCCCAGCTTCTTTCGGTTGAGAGCTATCATGGGTCAGAAGTCTGAAGCTGCTTATGTCACGTCCTCTAGTTTGTGATCACGTAAATGTTCTACGAAAGCTACCTATGACGACAAATTTAAGTAGGATTCTTCGAGGGATCCTAGCCCTCCTTGGTTGGTTTAGTTCGAGAAAAACCGGTCCCCGAAACAACACGAGATTGGTTATAAGACTAATAGCGACCTTTATTCATAGTCTCAAGTTTGTTTAAATAGCTGAACAGCCGCAGAAGCAGTAAGAGAAATAACTACAACGAAGGAAAGAAATCTTCGTAAATAGGAATAGCATCATAAGGGGAAGAAATCAAAGCATTAGTTAAAATATCCATCCAGGCTACCTTAGCAATTCATCCCAAAAGATCTCCGCAAGCATCTCACGTACATGCGTTACCATGCATGGTCATGCACGCCCCCTATTGAAGCTCCCCCTTGGCTAAGGCTGCTAAGGCTTGAGATGGCTGGATGGCTGGTGATCCGTAACAGCTTACCTACTGTGAAAAATCCCACTTTTCTTTGAAATTCATTTGTGGTTTTTGGCAGATCTGATACATGCATGATAAAAGATACTATTATCCGTTTTCCATAGAAACAATGGTAAATCACAAGTGCTTTTTACTAGTCCTGTGGACCATTTTGGTAGAAGTTCACAAAAATACCCCTGAGGGTTGACTTAACTTTTAGTCAAGAGCAATCAAACGTGAAATACTTAATCCCTTACTTTAACTTTCACTTTTTTATGGTGAGCAATTTTAGTACTTGGCAAAAAGAGGGCATTGATCTCCCTTGAGATTTCTAGAAATCCTGTACAACCACATCAGATTTCTAAAAATCTCTCACACATCCCCTTACCGTCAATCTTTTTATCGAAGTTTTTTGTTATGTATGCTAATAAGATTAATATATTGATAAAATTATTCTTTAATTTTAATATTTAAAAGGGTATATTAATTCAAAATATAATAGAGTACATATTAAATAAATATAGTTTTATATAATTTAGTTTAAGTATTTTTTATTAGAAAATTTAGATAAGTGCGTAGGTAGTTGAAAATTTTTTTAAATCTAGAAAAATTTACGCTATAGCCACTAGTGAATAGTAACTTGAATTTTTTAATTTTCAGTTATTTTTAAATTTAATTTTTTATTTTTAAAAAGGTTCTTTAAAAATAATATATTTATGAAAATTGCTTTTTTGAGAAAAACCATGATTTATGAAAAAATTGACAAACACTTTTAAATGATTGTTGTGGTTAATAATTGAATACTTTTTTACATTCTTTTTATCTTTTTTGACCTTTGAGTTTTACTTTACATTTTTCTTGTATTTTTTTTTTTCGATAAGAGAGGGAATGAATTTTACAGCTGTCATTCGTATTTTTTTTTATTTTTAATAGAAAATACTTATACTAAGCTATTAATTATCTTTTTAAAAAAATTATATTTATTTAATATATACTAGTTTATAGTTTAATGTAATATACTCTTTAAGTTTATTAGTATACGTAACAGAAAACTAGACAGAGAGTCACTGAAAAAATTAAAAGAAATTTATCAGTGTACCATACGAATACAAAACAGCAAATAGCAGGTATGCACAGACACTGGAAGTCGGAACTGCCGAACAAATTACATAAAAGACAAAGCTTGAAGAACAAGTGCTGGGCGGTTTAAAACCAGTCTGAGTCGTCACTGCCTTCTGGTTCTCAAGCCCCGTCGTCATTGATTGAAGTAAAGAATGAGATCTTTTAATGCATCTTCCTTTGTTCTTAGTGAACTTCTGGCAAACCTCAAGAGACGTGGGCAAAAGACAAAAGAAAAAGCAATAATAACAAAAACAAAAGTAGGTTAATCGTTGACCGTTTATTTTAATTGTGTTTTACATTTTCACACTTTCATTTGCCATACAACTTTCTGCACTTCAATCTGGTGATGGAGCAATTATTTAGGCAGAGATCGAAATGTGACCCCCTATATATATGTTCTGTAATTAATATAAAGCATTAATAGGTGAATGAACAATCTAACAGCTTTCCTTTCTCAATAACATGACAAACTTTCAATACGCGATGAAGACAGGGCAGAAGCAGAGCCAAAAGATTCGGAGTACGGTGAAGCCAAATTAAATACTTTAGGGAAGCTCTACCTAGCTTTCCTTTTTGCATTAAATAAAAATCACCAAGACTGACAACGTTTCTCACGATCAACAACAATTTCCATGCACCTTACTAAATATTCCAGAGTATTCTCTTTGTCAATTATTGTTTTATCTACTATGATATCATAAATGAATAGTACTGTGCCTGCACTGACTATAGGCCACCATGTATGGTTGGTATACGCTATAGCCTTTTGTTTGCTATATCTATATATGAGTGGACTAAACACCATATAAGAAATCAACTACCAGTCAATATTTGATAATCCAGATCATGAATCAGGGTTTCTCCCTTTCTGTTAAGTTAATGGATGGTAAATAATTATAATAGAATACTCACGGTATGTCTAACACCAAAATAGTAGTAGTACAGAAGACCAAAAAAAGGAAAGCTTTTTGCTTTACTAAGTAGAAAACCTAGAGTAACATTGATGACTAAATTACAGAAAGCGTAACTTAGATACAACTTAAAAACAGACTAGCAATCTCGTTGATTTTTGTAGAGGTACATCGATGATACACCATATATATATAGTAAAATAGTTATCTGGTAGTTCAAGCCACTAAGTGACTGACAATGGAAGAAGTACAAAGACAGCCCTCAAAAGATTAAGCAAAACACAAGAAATTACGCATAGATCACTGATGAGAATTACGTACTTAAACAGCCAGATCCATCGCCAACTAGTGATAACAAGGCCTTCTCTGTGTCTATGAATCACCTCATGACCATCGGTAGCATCCTCCTCGAAGTCCACCAGCACGACTCCTTCTACCAATATTGCCAAAGCACAACTTTGAAGTTGGCAATGCGGAGACTGCAGCTTCATCATGGACTTCTGACCTTGAATCAAATGATGACCCTCTCTGACGATACTTTAAAGGATTAGTTATTGGAACAACCATTGAAAAATTCGAAGATGACCGTGAGAAGGATGATGATACAGAAGATGAAGGTACGATATTTCTTTTCTTGAGATTCATCTTGGGGAACAAGATGCGTAAAAGATTGGATCTTGAGTGTTTCTTGATGGGTTTTTCAAGGGAATTAAAATAATAAGATGGTGGAGGGGTGAGAGGAGGGAGAGTGGCTTCACTGAACGTACATTTGGGAGTGCCTGGCCGAGACTCCCACAGGAATGGAACTGCACCAGCTACTCCTCCGTAGTAGACTCTGAAAGAAGGGTTAGCCATGGAGCTTTCTTTGGACAGAAGCCTAGAGAAGAACTTGTCGTCTTGCTTTATTTGGATGGAATTTTGGGTAAGATCTGCGCTTGTACTAAACATCTTGAATGATGAGATTGCAGCTTTTACTTCACCTGAAAGTGTTTCAAGAGGAAGCAAATGGAGAGAGACGAGGGAGAGAAGGCACCTCTGGCTTGGTATACTACAAGAGTAATTAAAGAACATCTATTTTAAGTCATGAGCTAGATATTTATATAATATTAATAGACATGCATATTGATAATTATATATTTATAGATTTCTGTAAAGATGGCAATATGGCGTCCCTCGGTAGACTGTTTTGGGTATTAAAGACAAAAAAAAACTTCCTAGATTTTATATTTACTATATTTTGACCCAGCTCCTACGCTTATTAATTTAACTGTTTCGGGAGAATCCCAATCGATCGAGCCTTAGCGTGGTTAGCGTGGCTTACTATTAAATAGTAAATATTTTGTTCATATTTAATGAATATTCTAATAATTTTAATGTCTATACTTACAAATGAATGTTAAAGAATAGCCAAAGTTAGATGGGTCTCCAAGGTTTTTCGTTAAGGAGAACCCATCTGGTTGTTGCAGATTTCGTTTTTATATTATATCCTAATTGATATGTTAATATGTTTGGTTGAAGTGCAACCCACATGCAGCCTGCATCTTCCACGAATGGAGAACACAATTATCCACATCACTCACAAGGGCTCAGACGCTCAGTAGATCCATTTGGTGCTGACTTGAACCAACCATGAGTTCTGTTTAAAAGGACACACTGTGATGGCCATTTGGTGGCGTGGTGTGGTCCATAGAGCCTTGCGTATGTTCTCTTCAATTAAATTAGTGGAGAATGGAGAAGACCTACCCGTGGTCCTTGCCAACCATCAACTCTGTCTCTCACAATCTCAATGTGAAATGTGCTGGGGAGCAAGTGCGCTAAAAATCCTTGCTGATGTGTCAATTTTAATTGGCTTCTCGCAACAAACAGTTTCTGTGCATGTACCCATGTCCATAATCACGGAGATGTATGTGATTGGATAACCTCTTCAACTAGGGGTATATACAATAAACACAAAATAATAATAATGAGTAATAAATATAAATTTATATTTTAAAATCGTTTGTTTTACTTACTATATATTAAAATAACCCTTCAACAATAGAAAAGATGTTCTCAATATAAACTCAATTAAATCTGCGACGACTATGAATTAGTCTATGCCCTAGGGTTAGCAAGTGGGTGAATCTGTGGGCAAATTGAAGCACAGCAAACATTGACTCTCTTTCTTTCAGTATAAGGTCATGCATGATGCATGATGCATACAATTAACATCCTAGCTAGTTACCATCAGCCCACGTAACCACGTTTGATTCAGCCTGCCACTTATTTATCATCCATCAATAATCATGCCACATAACTTTGTAATAATGTTCTTGTGAACATCTCATTATGAGGTCAATATCGTCTAACATTATATGGTAAATATACATACTAATTAATTATGCTTTGACAATTTTCAAACGATCGAGTACCCAAACCGTGTACCCACATGTTGCGAATCACCAAAAGACACGCACATGCTGACATGCACATGCGTGTTCACGTCGGCAAACTCAATACTCTCCAAATTATGCAAAGAGGGTCACGCTCACCTCACCTAATTTCGGAGACGATTAAAAGGAATTGTCTTTTGTATTGGTAATGGTCGGGATAGCTCAGCTGGTAGAGCAGAGGACTAAAACCCTTGTGTCACCAGTTCAAATCTGGTTCCTGGCATACGATTGATTCGTAGCAATATCTATTCTACAAATTAAGTGATATGAATCAACATAATATTCATTAGAAATACATATTTATTATGTAGTATAGGATATCTGCTGTGGATTCTGTCATTTCTATGGTTTGATGGTTAATTTCCTGCAGAACCAGCAAATGACTCTTATGATTCAAATGTGAACACCAGCTAATCTATCCACTTCATGTTGGAATATCCATTTTCCCACTTTATACAAATGTTCTGGTCTTCTCACATACTTTTATGTTTGTAAACTTTTTTTTTCCCCTAGTGAGTGAATATGGCTGAAGAAGAAATATGAGTTGGGTGCATTATATTAGATAGTGCTGCAGCCCTCTTAAGCAACGAAATGGAAAGGAACTTCTAAACGGGCTGCTTTGCTAGCAAATTTGGCAATTGGCAGTACAATATAAGCGGTCAATGATGTTAATAACGACTAGTATGATCAGGCAATATGCGTCAAGTTGCTGCACTATATGTAATATCAAGATTTAAATTGCTTGATGACATTTCTAATCCCTCAAATCATCGTAGTGTTTTGATCAATTAATTAATTTAATGTATCATATCATGTTTTAAAAATAAAATAACTGTTGGGCGGTAATGTCAAATTAATTGAAGGAAGTCAATGGCCATTAACGTCTACATTTATGTTAATCTGCATTATGGCATGCACGGGTAGCCATCCATCACCTCTAAAATATCATTAAACTGGGTTTGACCTCTCTAGTTTCATTTTATATATTTTGCCCCCAAAAGAATAAAATAAATAAATAAATATAAGACAGCCCCTGTGTAGATTAAGGCACATTTATAACTTTGAACCTGCAAGGGGCAAATGTTACATGCCTCGTGTAATTTGTTGAAATAATGTTTCATCTTTTCGATATAGAAGTTGCCGCTACATTTTTTGTCATTAGTAAAATAATATGTAATTGAGTTAATGTATGAACTGTAAGAGTAACATCTAAAGGTTTATTTTACAAAGATGAAAAGTTATAATGCACAAAAATAGATATAATTATTATAAAAAATATATCACCTAGATTTGAATCGCTAACAATTCATAAATGGTTATATCATTTGGGAGTCTATAAATAACCTATGTGGGATGAGGATATGATATTTTTTCCTAAAATTAAAGGGGGATATGGGGATGGGATTAGTCTTCCCGGTAGGGGTGAACACGAGTCGAGTCGAGTCAGGTTTGGTCTAACCCGATAACCCGATAGGTTGGATTTGGTCGAGTTCAGGTCAGGTTGTCGGGTTTTACCATTTATAATACAATAAATAAAAATGTATAGAAAATGTTTACAAATTGAATTGCAGTCGAATAGTCATGATACTGAAGGTTATTCCCAGGGGATAGGGGTGTATTTGCAGATTTTATATATTATATTATAATATAAACAAATTACTTTACACAATGATATTGAAAGATGGTGTAGCCAGGTGGTCATAATATGACAAAAAAGCTTGAGAGATTGTGTTCGAATCCTTGCAGCTGCGCAAATATAGCATAATCTTTCAGAAATGGTCGGGTTGGGTTTCAAGTTTTCAAAACAAAATTTGACAAAAAACCCAAACCCAACTGGTTGATGAAATTGGACCAATGTTTGGTTGGATAAAATATACAAACACTCATTAATGTTAAATTAACCAAACAAGTTTTATTAGGTGTCAAGAATAAGGTAAATCTTTTAAAATACTGTAAAAGTATCTTTAATAGTTTACTATTTTTAAAAAAACTTAAAAATAGTTTCTCCCAAAATCCTCAAATTTTGCCTCTCCTAGAAGGCATAAAACAACTTTTCTTATCATCCATAAGTTTTTCTTAGGTGACAATCAAACCAAAAAAAAAAAAAAAAAAATTTATTAGAAAGCTTTTAACTTCAAAAGAACTCGTTTGACCCGTTGATAAACCGAACGAGACGTGCTTTAATTCATGGTTTCATTTTTAAATATTTAATATAGCTAAGATGGAACCAAATTAAAAATTTAAAAACCATATCTTATTGCTGAGATTTTTAATTAATTAAATAATATTAGGTAAAAGCAAATTAATGAATTTATGGACGTGTTATATTATTGTTTGCTATATTTGATAACATTCCGTACTAAATTAATTATCTCTTAATGTCTTGTAAGAAAAAAAAAAAGCAACGGACAAGAATTGTTTCAAATAGCAATGACAAAAGCTCTCTCATTTTTCCTTGATTAAATTATTTCTTTTGCTAACTAGATGTGAAAATGCAAATATAATAGAAAAGTAAAAACATTTTCAATTTGAATAAGTTGCTTTGGTATTATTTGAATTTATAAAAAATTGCTACATGCAATGAAATCAGACTAGGGATGAGGATGAAATTTAGTTTAGAGGAATCCCTATTCCCATCCTTGATTTATAATATTGGGAATTAATCGGGGCTGTGAATTATATATCAACATAGGGATGACAATGGGGATGGCATCGCCGCCCCAATTGGGCATGTGACACCTCCAAGCTAATCTCAAGACCAAATGATCATCTCTCGATAAGTTTAGATAGCATTTGACTATGATGGTTTTGAAGATCATCTAGGTGTATAGTCGGAACATGTGGTAAGAAGATATCGTTAAAAGAATCTTGGGGATGCCCAAGATTAATAATAATGTAACTCTATTTGATATTTTTAAATTGGTGAGAAAAAAGATAGAGAACACTAGCGAGGTAACAAGAGTTATAGAAGATTTCTAGAATATAAATCCATTTTGAGGCATCTAAAAAAATCTATATAAAATTGGACACTAGTGTAAAAGTCGTCGATAAGTTGTATTAAAGAAAACCTACAGGAAAATAAAGTAATGCAAATTTTGGATGTAGGCCTAGTAAGTTTATTTGATGGAAATCACCAAATGAAATTACTTATGAATTTGATGCCACTTAACTTCGAGTAAAATGAAGTCGTCTGATAAAGAAATTGAAAATATAGTCAAATATGGTTTAAAATTGTGAACACGTAGAGACAAATTAATTTGATTTATGCATTAATCAATCAAGTGGGAGATGAAAGAATATATGATTGAGTTAATGCGTATGTACATGCAAGAGTAATATACAAAAGTTTATTTCACAAAATCGAAGAGTAATATACAAAAGTTTATTTCACAAAATCGAAAAGACACGTTGCATAAGAATGGATGTGATTGCCACAAGAGACATGTCACTTATATTTGAATTAGTAATAATTCATGGATGGTTGCATCTTTAGAGAGCCTATAATTAAGACTCAATATGTTGCCCGAAATATCGGTTGATATAAGTGTTTTAGATTGAACAATCTTTTGTATGGATCCACCAGCCTAACAATATTGTGTGATCTTGTATTTTCCAATACTTTGACTAATTTGATTGCTAAAATTATTATTTTTCCATTACATATTCTATTTTAAAATTTTAAAACTATTCATTTAAGAAAATAATTATTATAAATTTGTTTAAATTAAAAACGAATCTTTCTTTTATTCTTTTAAAAGTAATTAATAATTTTATTTAAAAAATATATCATGTATATTAAATAATTGTTAAATGGATAAGAGGAACTAATTCAATAACAAGAAGGACAAAATTATTTTAGCAAACTACACAAGGTGTGAAATAGTAGAAGCATTTATGTCTATATAAAAATTCATCTAACCACTTTTTACCCTTATTTTAAAGATAATTAGTTTTAAAATAAAAAAATATTTATATAAATAAGATTGAGTAAAACTAAATATATAATCAAGTTATGCAACTTAACTCATATAACTAACGTAACAAAAAATAACGTAATAAAAAAAAATATATTAGCTATCAATACGATGATTTTATGTCATATTAAATTATATGAGTTAGATTATTCGTATGTTATAAAATTTATATTGTTTCTTTTCCTCGTGTCTCTTTATTTTTTTTATACATATTCAAATAATAATAGTAATAATCCAAAAAAATAAACTAGTCCAAGCCTAGCATGAAACAATCGCAACAGTCAAGTCTATGCTTAAATCCATGATATCAGATTGCCTCATAGACCACCGCAAATTATAACACTCTTTTATTTGGTGCTTATTTCCCTTGTACAAATGCACGATCTGCATCATAGGTACGGACGAATATAGTGGTCTTACATCTTGTTCCTTGGTCTTGTTGTTGTCAAATTGATTAGCGAACTGAACATAGTTCCTCTATCTAGGTAGCGGACTACTCAAACTAGAAGAGATGGGGAAAAGGGCCTTTTGCCAATGGAATTAGATCTCGATAATCTTACATGGCACATCAAGAAAGCTTCTCATGAATCAGATATGGAACGAACTCTTTATGCCAATTAGCGTTCTGTAATGCAAATCAGTTCTACATGATATACAAGCAAGTAATGACTTTAGAAGCAGCCATTGAGAAGAGGGTGAAACGCCATTTTGTGACAACTGATTTATATTATTCTACTCACCAATCCAATATATTATGAGTAATGATACTTTTCACCCAAATTATCCTAAAACTGATCCTAAGTATGGTTGAAATTGCATCACTCTTATATCGTTAATCCATTTAAAGCTATTAAGGCCTGCCATGTTTCAAACACATGTCCAATGAGCCCAACCCCTTTTTCACATCCGGACAGTGGATATCTCGGGATACAATGCACTTCTGATAACATAAAGGAAAAAAAAAATTGAATAACATATTTGATATGTCCTTTATTTTGATTTAATTAAAATATATTAAATTATACTTTTCATTAATTTTATATCATATTAATTTTTTTTAAATTGTGATTTCTTTTGATTTAAGCACAGATATTGAGCTTGTAAATTGGTATAAATCAATGTAAATATAATAAAAATAAAAATAAATTATAAAAGAAGAGCAATGGAGGAAAAGTTTGAATTCAGAGTTACTTCTTTAGTAACGGCATCATAGGTANCAGGACCAGTTTCCTTTTACCTTAAGATGCAGGTGCAACGGTCACCTCATGATGGCGTGTTTGGAGAAAGGAGAAAGAAGAAAGAAGAAAGAAGAAAGCATCAGTAAAGCTAGGTGAACCCCACGCCACCCAACCTTCTCCTTCTGCCTCCCTTGCTTTGCTCACCTAATTCTCACCTCATTCANGGCATGGACTGGGGCCATAAAATTACCCCTAGAAGTCAGTACCTTGATCATTGCTCACACCAAATTTCTCCATTAACCCGCTCTATGTACCATCAGAAATAGGTCACAATTGCGTAATGGCCCGGTAACGTCAATCCCTCGTAAACATCATAACGGGGAAATGACAATAACCCCCCAATTAAATTTGAAGAAAACACTTAACCTCACACTTTTATTAAACTAACACTTACTCTCCAAATATCCTTAAAAAACTAACACTTACCCCCCAAATATTTGGGGGGTAAGTGTTATTTTGAGAAAACAGTGATAATTTTTTAGGGGATAAGTGTTAATTTAGAAAAAGTGTGGGGTTAAGTGTTTTCTTGAAATCTAATTGGGGGGTCAGAGTAAATTCCCCCATCCATAACTCCAATTTTAGTTTCCACGTAAGATTTTCTATTTTATTTTTGAACAACAATGTGATAAAAATTGATGTATTACAATCTTTTTTTATTTTTTTATCTTATCAATGATATCTTGGGACGAAAAGCGGACATAAATGTTTGAGAGATTCGGTAGATTCCCAGCTGGTGATGCTGTCAACGCAAGCACGATGGACCTCTGGCCCGTTAAGATTTGTCATTTTACCGCTTTAGCCCCCTGCCTCCCGTTACTCAATAAATTGTTGAAATTTACTCGCCATGGAACCCACAATTGGCCTTTAAGTTTAACGTCGTAACTTGCACAAAAGTTAACTTCAATGTACCTCTCTTTACCAAAGGGGTAGAAGGTNAGGTGAACCCCACGCCACCCAACCTTCTCCTTCTGCCTCCCTTGCTTTGCTCACCTAATTCTCACCTCATTCAGGCATGCACTGGGGCCATAAAATTACCCCTAGAAGTCAGTACCTTGATCATTGCTCACACCAAATTTCTCCATTTACCCGCTCTATGTACCATCAGAAATAGGTCAGAATTGCGTAATGGCCCAGTAACGTCAATCCCTCGTAAACATCCATAACTCCAATTTTAATTTCAATTTAATTTCTACGTAAGATTTTCTATTTTATTTTTGAACAACAATATGATAAAAATTGATGTATTACAATCTTTTTTTATTTTTTTATCTTATCAATGATATCTTGGGACGAAAACCGGACATAAATGTTTGCGAGATTCGGTAGATTCCCAGCTGGTGATGCTGTAAACGCAAGCACAATGGACCTCTGGCCCGTTAAGATTTGTCATTTTACCGCTTTAGCCCCTGCCTCCCGTTACTCAATAAATTGTTGAAATTTACTCGCCATGGAACCCACACTTGGCCTTTAAGTTTAACGTCGTAACTTGCACAAAAGTTAACTTCAATGTACCTCTCTTTACCAAAGGGGTAGAAGGTAAAAAGTTTTATTTCCCCCTTCCACTGCAGTTAAGCTCTGAAAAATTTATAAGGCTTTGCGGGCATTTCAGGAAATTCAAAGTAACGTACACTTTCTTTTCTTTTTGAGTGTCTTCCCTCTCTCTACATTAAACTCCTGCCCAAGTGTTCGTAGAGTGTGCAGTGCTATACATAATACATTACATTCCAAAACGAAGCATCATCGTCACCACATCATTTTTTAACCTGTCCTCCATCGCACACTGAATCCCTAAGCTTGTTACTTTGCTGAGCTTTTTGTGATTTCGTCAATGGCTGAAAGGATAGATAGTAGTTCCAAAATGGAGCAAGAGGGTAGTGATGTTTTTGATTCGGGTTCGAAACTCGGTATCAGAGCTGAAATTGATACCTCGGCGCCGTTTGAGTCGGTAAAAGAGGCTGTGAGTCGATTTGGTGGAATCGGTTACTGGAAGCCCTCTCAACATAAACTTTCTGAAGCTGAGGTTACTTTTTCTTCTCCATACTCTCGTATTTTGTCTCAAAACATTTTCGCGATTTGTGTTTGAGTGGACTGTGAGTGTGTTATTGGCAACGTGGAAGTCTCAAGTCTTCACATTTGTTGTCACAGGGTTAAGTTATGCCTTTAATTTGTTTTCAGCATTGATGGGAAAAACTGAATGTAGAATCTCGAATTAGTGCAAAGCTTTGATGTACTTGTTGGTACCTTGTAAAAGAGGGTTCATTTCTGTGTTCTAGTTCATATTGCTGCTTTGAGGAGGATATTTATACCCTAATTTGCAAAACACAGTTCTTGCTCCTCAAATGAGTCTAACAGTTAGATCTTCAAGTGGAACTCTATGTAGGACTGAAAAATCAATTTTTCATATTTAAAATTGTTTTCCTATAAATACCACCTCTACTCGTGCCCTAGCTCACTTGAAAGCTAGATTTGCCTCTATTGTTTGTCTCTTGCTTTCAGCTTTCCTCAAGTCAGCTCCAAACTATTTCAAGAGTTTGCTGAGCTTCGTCATGATCAATGTCATTACCATTCTTGGTTTCATTCGGGTATATTTATATGATTTATGTTATAGCCGAATTCAAGAGAAAATTCAGAACCTCATATTCCAACTAAGTTTGCTGCTTTTAAACTCTGTTTTGGTTGTGGCATTTCAAGCAAAACTTATTATATCTATCATATGTCATAATAGATATATCCTAGCCCCCTGATTCTACATTTTTCTTGTTCCTTTATTGATTCTGCCTGTAGAACCCGTCGAAAAGCTAGAAGGTTATTTAGGCTACATATTTGTCAGGATGAAGATTCGTGTTTTGCATTAACATTTACACCAACTAATAAAAGTAGTAGGCATGACACAATGTATTGCCTTTATCTGTATATGCATTTTATATTACCTGGTTGAGTGCTAAGAAGTTTATTATGTTAGCAGCATGACATGGCGGAGGTTGATATTTCAAAAGTGGAAAAGCAAGCATCACAGTTGGAGAAGGACTTGATTGCGAAGGAAAGGGAGACGCTTGAAGTTTTGAAAGAGCTGGAAGCAACCAAAATGGTCGTGGAAGAATTGAAATTGAAGCTAAAGAAAGAAGCATCTGAGGTAAATATGACACTTGAGTCAAATACTGACGATAACAATGTCACCCTTGTGATGAAAGATGCAGAAAAGGTGAACCATGAAAGTCTTGATTGTGTTGAAAATTTGGTGGGAGGTCTCACCACTTGCCCCTCTTCAGCTCCAGGTTTAATCTTAATGGAACTGAAACAGGCTAAGTTGAACCTTTCGAGAACTACTAGTGATCTTGCTGACATTCGAGCTTCTGTAGAATCTCTCAACAAGAAACTAGAGAAGGAAAGAATTTCCCTTGAGAAAACCCGTGAAAGATTGAGTTTGAATTCCTCAAAGGTGTCTTCTCTTGAGGAAGAGATAAACGAAACAAGACAAAAGCTGCAAGAGGCAAAAGATGCTACTGGTTCTGGTAATCCTGTTGATATTTCAAGAGAGCTTCATAGGTTGAGTTCTGAGGCAGAACGGTTCAAAATAATGGGAGAAGCAGCGAGATCAGAAGTTTTGAGAGCAATATCCGAGATTGAGCAGACCAAAACGAGGATCAAAACAGCTGAAATCAGGTTGGTCGCAGCTAGAAAAATGAAGGAAGCAGCTAGAGCAGCAGAGGCTGTTGCTATGGTAGAGATCAAGGGTTTATCAAACAGTGAGAGCTCATCTGGAGTTCCCTCTCCGAATTCTGAAGGAGTAACTCTTTCGTATGAAGAGTATTCTTCCCTAAAATGCAAGGCTCAAAATGCTGAAGAATTATCTAAGAGAAGAGTGGTCGATGCTATGCTTCAAGTTGATGATGCAAATGTTTCAAAAATTGAAATTTTGAAGAGGGTAGAGGAAGCTACAGAAGAGGTCAAAACCAGTAAGAAGGCCTTGGAAGAAGCTCTCAACAGAGTAGAGGCTGCGAACAGAGGGAAGCTGGCAGTGGAAGAGGCTCTTCGCAAATGGAGATCAGATCATGGGCAGAAAAGACGTTCTGTACACAACTCGACCAAGTTTAAGAACTCTTATCCATCTCAAAATCGGAAAGATTCTCGTATGCTTGATGTAAATGGACTGAATCTAGTCAGTGATGTTTCAGACCCTGTTTTGAAGCCAACCTTATCAATAGGGCAAATATTGAGCAGGAAGCTGCTTCTGCCTGAAGATTATGAGATGGCAGAAAGAGATGCTGTGAGGAGAAAAGTATCATTAGGCCAAATCCTTAGTAAACAAAATGGTGATGTATCCTCTTCTAGGAAGGCTGAGAAGGAAAATAATAATCGCAAGCAATTCTCTGGAAAGAGGAAGAAGTTTGGGTTTGCTCGCTTCTCACTGCTTTTGGCAAAACAAAGTAAGAAAAAGAAGCCAACTTTAAACTTGAGATAAATGCAGTGGTTGGGGTTCACTAGCTCTCAACCAGGCACTAACTTCTAATTTGTTCGACTGTTTCCGGTTTGTGTTTATTTAGAATCGTTCTCATGCTATGTGATATGTCCTATGTTTATGTAAACCTATCTATATTTTCTCATGGTTGTTCAAAGGATGTTTATGATGTCTATGTACGTAACCTACGACTATCTTTGAAATTCTTTGAAACTGTTGTCAAAATATTCTGTGCTTCCAAATTATGGGATAATGTAGTGCATGATTTTCATTCATGAAATGGCTAAGACCATTAATGATCTTAGTTTCTCAATTTCTCTTTGTTCCAGTCTCGCTTATGATAAAAAAGAAGTAACTTGGTCTCGATCCTGCTGTTAAAAAACAACAATTAAGCTTAATTTCTTTTTTTTCCTTTCAATTTTGACTTGAGTTCCGAGGAATAACAATGGTAAGAACTTTCTCAATACGGAGATTTAGAATGACAAGCTTCTATTATAAAATTCATAACGTATACTGTTAAGAGTAATGTTGCCGTTTAATTCCAACACGGTGGAGGCTGATAATTTTTGTATTTGTTCTTCATCATTGACAGAAGACATAAAATAGAAATATATATAAAAATATCTGTATGGCACAGAAGAGGTTAACATGTACAAATACATAATAATGCAGGAGGTATATTACTACGTGTAGGTAAAATTACTAGACGGACATGTATGTTAACCTCCACGCGATACAAATGCAGAAAACGTAGAAAAGTAGACTTGAGAGATGGGCACAACACAATACAAATACCGATTGATACGTATCATCAAAGTGTGATAATACGTAAGCCCGAGCATCCTTGTGAAGGGTGAAACCAGTGGTAGAAAAATAATTAGCAGAGATTGCATACTTGCACGGCAGAAAATCAAATATATAACAAATTGAATTATCTGTTGTGATGACATAACGTTCTTTAATGTGATTTGGTTTTTCTACTACCCGTCACCCTTGTTAAAACTTGAGCTATCCACTTACATACTGCCAAACCAGCTTCAAGTCTCCAAAAATTTAAATCACAGGCCGCTAGGTCAACATATCCTCTGCTAAGATTTTGACACGTAAGCAGATGCTTGACCACCGAAATTAGATTCGTGTTGCTCACCGCGGAGTAGCACAACCCTAAATAGGCGACGATATTAAAAACGCCAATCATCCAGCCGGCAAGAATTCAACGCAATTGCCCATCGAACACTCAAGGGAATTGGTTTCGGTTAGCTTTCTCTCTTTCTCACCTTCAAAGCAATTCAATAG
>JANKKB010013058.1:0-11700 GCA_026225775.1 Bursera palmeri
AAAATGGGGGTCTTTATGTTACTTTATGAATAACAGGGTTGAGTTTGTTACTTAGATCAAACCTTGGGGGTGTCTATGTTTTTACCCCGTGAATGAAACTGCCTATGAAAAATTATATTTACATTACTAATTAAATATCAGAGGCGGGCCACTTCTTGTCAATCTGGAGCCCAGCCTGCCTGTCCTTCAATTAGATTTATAGGCCTATTTTAATCTCAACCCAATTAGATTATGGGCTCGATCCGAATCTATCATCCTTTTTTCATTATTATTTTTAGAAGAAAAGTGAAAAATCTCGTATCGAAGTGACAGAACCAGCTTTGATCGATACGAGAAAACACAAGTGTGGAAATGGAGTATAGATGTGTTAGGTGCGGGTTTCCTATCAAAACTCTGTTCGTGCAATACTCACCAGGAAACATTCGACTCATGAAATGTGTAAACTCTTTCTTCTTCTCCTTCTTGTTTTTTGGTTGTTGCTTCAAATTCCAAATTTTGACTGGTAAAACTTATTTTACGCAACTATTTTCGTTGACAGGAGAATTGCAGAGCTGTTGCGGACGAGTACATTGAATGTGAAATCATGGTAAACCCCTTTAAAGCTTGTAATTGAAACTTCTATTTGACTTGTTCAGTATTTAATTTTTTGTTTTGTAAATTGTTGTAGATTCTTTTGATTGATTTGATTCTGCACAAGCCACAAGCTTATAGGCATCTTCTCTATAATGTGCTCAATCGTGAAACTGTGAATCTTGAGGTATTATTTTCTTCCTATTATCGATGTGGATTTTATTTTAATTTTGGTTTTTGTTAGGGTTAGTGGATCTCAACCCCGAATGCTCAAGGCATAATTGATTAATTGAGTTCTACGAGGGCCATTATCTTTTTGTGTTTATTTTCATGCATCTTGTTGTAGTGATACTTCCATCTTCTTGTTTGAATATACTTTTAACATGTGCTTGAAGTTTATTAACTTTGCAGGGTTTATTATGGAAGTCAACAGTTGGTTTTCTTCTTTTGGATGCTTGTATCCTTTGTCATGCAAATCATATTCTCCTTTAAATGTTTACACAGGTTCATTAATTCTCTAAAATCTTGATGCAAAATGCTTGTTGAATTCCTTAGCAAACGAAGACAGAAGTCTGCTTTTGGGACGAAGCAATGAAGATCAGTGTTCATCCATCAGTTACTCTTCATTATTTTGGATATGCCGAAAGGTGTGGAAATTTAATTGGGGCACAAATAAGTTTTACCATTATTTGATGGATTTTGGGTTTTGGGTAATACTTAGTGAGTGATTTTCTTGATATCAATTGTAGATGTTGAAGGATGTTGTTTTTGGAAACATAATGTTCCTTTGTGTTTTTCTTCTTGCATCAAGGTTTTTCCTAAACACATCAGCTGGGTTACCCAGGTAAACATCTGCATTACTTTTAATCCGTGTTCCTGCATTCAGAAGCTTCTGTGGCTAGCAACAGAGCAGTGCCTGCATTAGTTTTTAACCAGAATTGCTCTTGGAGACTTTGCTTTCTATCGGTTTTCTGCATAGTTGAAATAAGAATGCTGGAACATGTGTGGGGTGCTAAAATCGAAAAAAAAAAAAAAAAAATCATGTTGAACATGAATGATGAATTTTTGGCTTTTAGGAGACATAAATCAGACAAGCTTAAGAGAACTAATATTTAGTATAGGAATCTGGTTTTTATTTAATTAAGCAACATCTTAAGTACTGTTTCATCTTCAAGAAGAATGTTATGGTCCCTGTCCTAGAATATCTTTGTATGAGAGGGCGAGATAGAGAGAACTATGCTTTCTTTAGTTCATTTAGAACCTTTTTTTTTTTTTTAAATAAAAATAAAAAGAAGAAGAAGAAGTGAATGTCATGTAAATTCTGTTTCAGGTTGCTAAAACAGATATTATTAAATCATGGCCTTTGGAGACCAAACTAATTATACGAGGGTCATCAAGATTTCTGTTGTAGCATTATTGATCTTTTTGGTTAGTATTATCATGATAACTAATGCAAATTCCTTGTGGACTTTACAGATTCAAAGACTTTCTGCTTACAATCCTTATTTCAAGTTATTTTAAGATTTTTCTTGTTGCGATGATGGTATGGTTTCTCAACACCATTGAAGCATTGTTCACCGCTAATTATTAGTCAGAATATGAATTTATCTTAATGCCTTCTGTAACCTTTGAGGTTTACCGTCTATATTACTTATTCAAAGTCAAAATATCCATTTAACTTTGTGTTTGCGTTTACAGGTTTGGAAATTCCCATCTTCTGTTATTTTCATCATTGACTTGTTTGTTTTATCATCCAATATAGTTGCTTTAAAAGGTTAGGGGATTTTTCTTTTCCTTTTGTTGGAATGTGTGATAAATAATCTTTGTGCAAATTTTTTTACAGTTCAAATTGCAATAATTATTGTCACGTATTGCCCCTTTATCCTAATTGTTAGAATATTAGTGTAAACTGATGGTGGTTGGGCTTGGAGTGTATCACAAAAGATTTTGATGCTGGGTTTCAATTGAATAATTGTGGAATTTTGTCAGATGGGTATTTACGCCTTTATTTGTGCTCTTTGAAAATTGAAAATTAATCTTGGCTAACTTCAATGCTACAAAGATTAGAATACTGGGAAGCAATCAGGCAAAATATTTCTAGGCTTACAGTAGAAGTTAAGATGTTAAGATTGATAAATGGGAAATATACATGTGTGAGGAGGGTAATAGAGAGAATAACTTGTGAATGCATGAGCTTCATATCGATAAGATGGCTTGTTTATATTGCCCATGGTTGATGATGGCTGATGGCATTTGTGGTCAATGATCGACATATGGCTTATATGCATGAATTAGCTAAAATTTTCTACCTGTCTTGCTCTCATTTTGTTTCCAATATATATATATATATATATAGAACATATTGTATATGGTAGATGGGTGACCATAACTGAAATTAGAACTTCATGCTTGTTGTTTGAACCCCTAATAACCATCTTTTTCTGTGAACCAGTGATCACTGAGTCAGCTACGAACAGAATCATAGGGGCCTGCCTTGGTGCACATGCTGTAAAGATTTTTGTCATTCAGGGGCTCAAGCTAAGATCTTTGAGATAGTGAAGACACTTTTTTAATTGTCAGATTATCGTCCTAATTATGTTGAAACAGAGCGCAGTTTGGTGTTTCCTTTATGTAAAATTAGTTAATATCTGCTCTTATGGCTATGGCAATATGCTTAAGTAGGACTTTGAATGATTATTGGTGTTTTTAATTTGGCCTGGCCAATTCCCTAGGTTAAATACTGATTCCATCACTAAAGGTCTCTAACAAAATTTTCGAACTAGAGTTTGTGTTTGTAATTAAATTATATCTTAACATATGTTAATTATATTTGCCTTATGACTTTTGTTGCAAATGAGCTTTGTTGAAAGACAATTCGATCAACTAAAACAATCCAGCACTCTTTAAGGCACACAAAGATACCTTACACTGCTGGTTGTTTACAGATTACCAGCGGATAAGCTAACGAATCCAACCAACAGAAGAAAGCTCAGACCATTCCAACAACAGAGGCTTTCATATCCCTCTTACCAGATCAAACCATTTGCAACATTACCGCCCAGGCAGATCCAAATGGGCAAAGTTAGTTCCTCGAACTATAGCACTACACTTTTCACAATTGTATGGCCCAACAAACATACCCAGAAAGCAAAACTGTCGACTGAATTTTACATTCAATATCAAGATTGGGAACCTCTCTTGATCATTAACGACACCAGTACATTGAGAATCCAAGCATGCAAATATTCTCCAAGAAAAACCAAAAATGAAAAATAAAAACGGTCTCTATAATATGCACAGGCATTATATTCTCACAGTGGGACACACGTTTTGGGATTATGCCCGTGGTGTTGATGACGTACCTGGCTTACAAGTGGTAAGAGCGGCTTCACTTAATGACGAGACGCCAGTCCCGAAATGATAATCACGAGCAAAATTACACTTATATCTACATTGCCGAGATATCCTAATGATGGATTTTGTTTGTTCCTTAACAGAGAAGACTCTGGGAAAACTGAAGAATTCTCTCTATTGTTGCCATCAGACACACTAGATTTCAACTTCAAATTTGTTTTTGGGTGGGTGTTTTGAACCGTTTTCTGATCTTCGCCTAACTTCATAATGGAGTTTTCTTTCCGGTAAAAATCAACAGCCTGCTCTGTATCTCTCCCCTACAAGAAGAAGTTATGAGTTTGAAATCAGAATACACAGTTCTTGCAGTAAAAAAAAATGTTACAAGTTTCAATCGAAAAGTCTGTGGAGTAGGTTATCCTCATCTTTCTATGCTACACTACAGCTTTGTAGATCCTTACCTTGTCTCTGGATACTGCTTTCCTTGAAACATTACCCTGCAACTGCACTCCTTTAGGAGCAGATTCCTTCTTGAAGTTGTTGGATATTGGTAGGTGTTGAGATTTGCTGGTTCTTGTGCCAGTAGGAAATTCATCAAGGACCAAGCCAATAAAGTTTATGTCAGATTCACGGTTGGAAGAGCATGGAGTTATAGAAGGAGAATGAACTGCTTGGATCTGCCCGGATTCTTTCGAACTGGCATTCCCCTTACACAAGCTTGGAGTTCTCAGAACATGGCCAAACTGTTACATATAAGTATAAATGGACAAGTTAATCTTCAAACTTTCCTGAAGAAGGTCCAAAATGATGTAATATATCCTCAAAATCCCGGTGGCAAAGCCAGGATTGCAGCAAAGTATGAACTTGGCTTATGCAAATTTTATGGTAATAATAATAAAATCCTCTTCTAGATTTCAAACGCCGGTTTAATTAATTTAATTAAATGCATTTGGTTCAAGAATATTTTCTCACCTCTTCATGGACAGTTCGAGTTACGGTTTCACTGCTTTCCCCAACAAACAATTGTCCTCTCAATGGCTTTGTTGGGGTGAAGCCAAGAGGATGGGCGTGTACGGTTTCCTCATAGACCTCGACATCGTCAGCCAATAGTGACTCTACAAACTCATATTCATTGAAGTCATCTTCAAGGTCGGGCATGCCTAATTGATTATCCAACAAATTAGGTTGGCTGTTGGACCTATTGGCATGAAAGGGTCCCTCTTCCGTTTGCGTCTGCCGTTGCAGTATAACATAATCTTGATAGCAGTCGTGTGACTCCAGTCCCACAGGCGGCTGATGGTTTACCTTAAATAAAAATCATAAATCAATCTAAATATATGTTTCTTATATTCCACATTTGTAAGTTGACATTAGAAAACAAGAGAGGCTCTTTCTTTCTAACCTGTGAAGAAATGTTGTCTGCTGCAGCAGGAGTTCCAGAGGTAGAAGGCAAAAAGTTACTTGGTTCATCTTGCGAAGCATCATAGTTATCATCATTTTTTCTTTTTACGCGACAGAAAACAAACTCCTTCTACATAAGTCCAACGTTTAAAAAAGAAATGAGCTGCTAGTGTAGAATACTATCTCATTTATCAGTAATTTGAATTGATCATATTGTAATAGCAAAATCTCAAGACTCTGCCTGCCCTGCATCAAACACACTCTAAGAGCAGAGCAGGCAAAAGCAAATAAGAAAGTACGAAATTGATATACCGGATAACTATGGGCGTTGATGGAATGAAACTCATGCATGACCCAGTTAGTCCTTTCTGCATTAGAACTTCGACCTTTGTAGAAAACCAAAGTCTTCTTCATACCAATCACCTCCTTAGTGCGTTTGTTCCTTATCGGACGATCCTTACCAGTTACTTTCCAGTATCCATCACTTGTTGATCTATCTGCCCGTTTACTGTTGAGATGCTTGTAAGAAGGGGCACTGAAGAAGTGCCACACTTGATCATCTGGCAGCGCCGACATCTCTGCATAAGTCACATTACAAAAGAAAAAAACAAGTTTAATATTACTAAGAAGATTACATTGAACTGATACTATATATATATATATATATATAGGAACTTACGAGGCAATTGTGACGGACTGTATTTGCGGAAATCGATTTCGAAGATTGGATGTTCCGGGAATTCATATTCACTCATCTTTCCTTCAAGAAAATATGTGACGATTTCTTCATCAGTTGGACGGAATCTATATCCCACAGATTTCTTGTTCATTTTTCCTTTCCAAATGATATAACCAAAGAAGAAGAATAAGAACGTGTAATGCAAGCACTGGGTCTGGCTCGGCTCTGTTTGATGAGAAATTTTTGCTTGTACGAATTTCAGAGAAATAGAGAGAAGCGGTGACTCACATTCAGATATACAGAAACATTGAATTTACTCGCCTTAATGGCCAAGCCTCATCGCCTTGGACACGTGGAATTAAACTTAGCAACCTGGCAAATTAACCTATGATTCGCTTTCCTGTCGTACTGCACAAAACTGTCACAATCGTATTTGAGTAAACTCTTAGCTCAGTCCCAAATTTTAGGGGAAATTATTAGAGGACCCAAAATTAACGATCTTTTTAAAAATAGCTAATCCCAGTTTTTTTATGATTTTTCTAACCAAACCCTATTCCTCTTATATAATACCTTTCTCTTCTCTCTCGTCTATCGATTATCCTACGACAATCTGACAAATTTGATTACTTCTTGATGGCTGTTTGGTGAGTCTAATGACTATCCGATAAATTTTCAATTATTGTACGATGAGTTCAATGATCATTTGACGAATGTTTAATAACTGTCTATCAGTTAAAAAGTATTAGAGAATGAAACGATGAGTTTATATATTATATATGGATGAATATTCTGGCTACTAGGCTAGGAATGGTTAGACAAATTAAAAAAACTTAATATTTGACTATTTTTCAAAAGACCTCCTAATTTTAGGTTATTTCTTACTATTTCCTAAATTGAGACGCTTAATCTTGATAAACAAAACTTATTAACAAGTTTCTTATTTATTATTTTATTTTATTACATCCATTAGTTATTTATGAAATGCTAAAATAATAGAAATCATAAAATTAACGTGTTTGGGTATTTTTTTGTTGAGTTATTTTAAATTTATCACTAGCTCCTTCATTATCAGTTGTCAAATTCTTAACGATTAAAAATTAAAAAAAAATATTATTTATCAAATAATATTTTACTAACTCAAGTCAGATTATAAGAAATTAGTTCTAGATATAACATTATTAGTAATTTTATATAATAACGGGAGCATATTAAAGAAATACCACAAGCTTGCTCTTCAGTTGTTGACCACCTATTGTCTTTCTCCTTCGAATAAGTCACTATCTTAGACGANCCATAAGTTGGTTGTTTAGCTTATCTCAGTTTGATTGTTTGTTGTGTCCCACTTCCACGTCAACCCTTCAATCATAAGTTATGATAAAATTTCGTACAACCCCCTAAGGTTTAATCTAGTAATTGATATCCTAATTTGGAGAATCGTTAGCTTAATTTGGACGGTGGACATTTCTGTTAATAAACTAATTAAATAAAATAAAAAGTNCTTGCTTTTGATTTTTAGCCAAATTCCAAACCAAATTATGATTGCATATGACCATAGTTGGGAAACAATTGATCAAGTAAAATATCTCAGCAATCTCTAAGCACAAAAATATACCTTAAACTAATATTAATCAGAGTGATCGAGAGTCTAATTATTCAACCAACAACCCAGATTAAGGGATGGAGCAGGACGACGGCGTCATAGTTCTGAACAAATTTAACCAGGGCAAGTCCCAAATGGGCAAATTCAGTTCTTCAAACTATAACACTAGAGCATTCACAATTATATGGCCCAAAAAGCAAGACGGCTCATCCAATATCAAGATTCGGAATATGTCTACACGTATATTGAGACTCCCAAGCACACACATAAGCTCCACGAAAGACCAAAAATAAAATATGCTTTGTCTATACTAATTAAAGGCGTAATATTCTCACTGTGAGACACGTTTTGGGATTATGTCATGCCCATGGTGTCGATGACAACGGGTAAGAGTGGCATCACTTAATGAAGAGACGCCAGTTCACAGAGCAAGATTACGAGCAAAATTATGCCTATGACTACATTGCCGAGATATTCTAATGGTGAGTTTTGTTTGTTGCTTAAAGGAGAAGTCTGTGAGGAAATTGAAGAATTCTTTCTATTGTTGCCGTCAGACACGGTAGATTTTGGCTTCAAATTTGTTTTTGTGCGGGTTATTTGAACCATTTTCTGATCTTTGCCTAACTTCACAACGGAGTTTTCCTTCCGGGGCAGATCAATAGCCTGCTCTGCTTCCCTCCCCTGCAAGAAGAAACCATGAGGTTAAAATCACCATACACTGTTCTTGTAGTAACAATATATTGAAGTTTCAATAAAAAAAAAAAAAAAAAAAGTCCAGGGAATAGNAAGTTTCAATAAAAAAAAAAAAAAAAAAAAGTCCATGGAATAGGTTATCTTCATGTTTTCATGCTAGAGTTTTTTAGATCCTTACCTTGTCTCTGCATACTGCTTCTGTTGAAACTTTACCCTGCAATTGGACTCTTTTAGGAGCACATTCCTTTTGGAAGTTGTGGGCTTTTGGTTGGTGTTGAGATTTGTAGATTCTTGTGCCAGTAGTAGATTCATCAAGGACTTTAAACTGCAATTCTATAGGAGCACATTTATTTTCAACAAAGTTGTGGGATTTTGGCTGATGTTGTTGAGATCTGCAGGCTCTTGTGCTACTAGGAAATTCATCAAGGACAAAGTCATCAGACATATCTGTATCTGAGTTACCCATTTGCAAACCATCATACTGAAAGAAATCGTTCCCTCCCTTTATGTTCTCACGGTTGGAAGAGCATCGAGTTATAGTAGGTGAATGAACTCCTTGCAACTGCTGGGATGGTTTCGAAACGGCATTAAAGTTAAACAAGCTTGGATTTCTCAGAACATGGCCAAACTGTTACATATAAAGATGAAATTGACAAGTTAATCTTCAAAATTTCCTCAACAAGATCTAAAATAATGTAATATATTCTGAAAAACCATGGTGGCAAGGACAGGATTGCAGCAAATTATGAACTTGGCTAATGCCAAATGTCAAGATCACTTAATTTGAACAGAACACCTTTCAAGACTCTGAAGCAATAATAATAAAACCTTTAAAACAGAATTCACGATGGATTATAATTAAATGCATTCGGAGTAACAATTGTAATATCTATTCGAGGTAGCATTTCCTCACCTCTGCATAGACAGTGTCAGTGTCACCGTCACTGTCACTGCTATCCCCAAAAAACATTTGTCGTCTCGGTGGCTTTATCGGGTTGAAGCCATTACTTCTATCCCCAACAAACATTTCTCCTCTCAATGGCTTTGTTGGGTTGAAGCCATGAGAACGGGTATGTACAGTTTCCTCATAGAACTGATCATCGTCAACCAACAGTGAATTCACAAAGTCATCTCCATCGTCGCGCATTAATTGAGAACCCAACAAATTAGGTTCCCGGTTAAACCCATTAGCATGAGAGTCTCCCTGATCCATTTGCATCAGAGATTGCAATTCATCATAATCTAGATCAAAGTCGAGTGTCTCCGGTTCCACAGTTGGCGCATGGTTTACCTTGAATAAATTAAAATAATAAATCAAGCATTACCGCTAGGTCTATATGTTTCTTATATATCGACATGTATAAGCTGATATTAGAAAACAAGAGAGGCTCTTTCTGACCTGTGAAAAAATATTGTCTGCAGCAGGAGTTCCAGAATTAGAAGGCCAAAACTGAATTGGTTCATCTCGGGAAGCATCATACTTGTCATCATATTTTCTTTTTACCCGACACAGAACAAATTCCTTCTGCATAAGTCCAAAATTATAAAAGGAAATGATCTCAGCTCGTTCAGCAATAGAAAATATTCATTAAAAAGCTAACTTCTACCCTGCCTTAAAAAAAGTGTACTCAAACAAACTCACGAATGAAAATCAAAGCAAAAGCTTGTAAAAGTAAATAAGAAGGATTGTGTTCATATACCGGATAACGAGGGGCGTTGTTGGAATGAAATTCATGCATGACCCAGTTTGTCTTGATTCCATTTGGACTACGACCTTCGTAGAAAACTAAAGTCTTCTTCACTCCAATCACTTCCTTACTAACTCTGTCCCTGATATCACGATCTTTACAAGTTATTTTCCAGTACCCATCGCTTGTTGTTCTCTCTGTCCGTTTACTGTTGGCATACTTGTAAGAAGGGGCAGTGAAGAAGTACCACACTCGATCATCTGGCAGAACCGACATCTCTGCATAAAAAAACATTACGATTCAAAACAAATTTAATACTAATCACTAAGGAGATTACTATAAATGTGAACTTACGAGGCAATTGCCGAGGATTGTGTTTGCGGAAATCGATTTCGTCAATTGCATGGATTGGGAAGTCAAGCCCCCTCATCTTTATTTCAAGATAATACGCGAGGATTTCTTCATCAGTTGGACGGAATCTGAGACCCACAAATTGGTCGTTCATTTTTTCTTCTTTCAATTGAATACAACGGAAAAAGAAACTTAAGAAGAAGAAGAGAGTAACACAAGCTTTGTCTCTCCTCGCAGAGATGAGTGATCACTCACTTTCATGTAATATACATGAAGGAGCATTGACTTGACTTCTCTCACATGCTTAGACACGTGGAGTCACGAAATTGGATGTACAAGTAGACCCCACCAAGCACTACAGTTTCTTTCCTCCCTGACTCACCCTATTTACGTATCTATACTTCGGAGTACCAAGTACTTGTAAATATACAATCCTCACAATCATGAATGACACGTCACTAAAGATCAACCCCTTTACGTACGCTTGCCTGTTGCACTCCTGCACGATTCTATCAAATCATATTTAAAATAAACCCAAAAAAAGATTTAGGTTTTATTTAATAATTATACTATCAAATCAATTAATTATTTAATATGAGTTAGGTTGGTATTTCCTCACTGGAAGCTTTTACGCGTATTCTTGAAGATATTTTACAGTCCTCACCTCATGTACATAAAATGAGAAAGTAATGCTACAAGCTTGCTCTTCAAGTTGTTCCCAGCACTACCATCTTTCTCGTTATTGACTTATTTGATTTGCGTCAACATCATACGGATTTTCCTTTTCGAACCTTTTTAGTTTGATTGGTTTGTGTTCTGTTCCCACTTCCATGTCCCCCCTTCTTTCACAAGTTTGATATATAGTTTCAATTTAATTATTTAAAGGAGACTTCGGAGAACTAACTTTATGATATTTTCAGATCAGAACATTCTGGATAAGTGCGATATTTAATTCATACTAGGAGAATTCGAAAATGATCAACTCGTAGTTTTCAAATTTCAATTATTTTTCATTGCATCAAAAAATATATATGTCCAGTGATATTTAAACCAAACTTGTATCATACTCGGAAATCGCTTCGATGTACGACAAGAAGTTGAATCAATTTAAGAACAGCTAATTAAAACATCTCCTGTGATCATCACCAATATTAATTGTATTCAATCTAATGGAAAAGTTAATAATGTAAACTAATGAAGGTAGCGTATCATCAATTATTAATTCCACACATTATCGTTCATTCATTAATCATGCACCGAAATGAAGCAACCCATAATCATTCACTTTTGCCACTCTTTCCTTGTGTGACAATGCCGAGTGCTCGACATGCAACATACAGATCGATTTTGTTGGGAATTCTATCACT
>JANKKB010013065.1:0-19048 GCA_026225775.1 Bursera palmeri
GTATTTTTTTATGACTATGTATTGCAATTCTTTTTCTCCAATTAGTTTATTAATCATGTATAAAGCTTATGAGGGCAATAATTAATTTAGAGTGGGACTATATGAACCCCTTAAAACACTCTCCACATCCCTTTTACTAAATGCACACATTATTTTAAGATTAGAACAATTAATTTTTCATCCAAAAATTTAAATAATTTTGATAGTAACTCTGTCAAACTAGTAGAATCTTATAGCTTATTATTGTTTTCAAAAAAAATATTATATAAAAAAATTATTCATGAACTAGATGATATATTAAAAAATTAATTTTTATGTCACTTGTTTCATCATTTTTTAATAAAAAATATAATTTTATTTTTCATGAATAAACATTAATCTATTAATTTTGTATCGATTATTTATGTTACCTTGAAATTATATCATCTGATTTAGACAAAATTTTAGTTTTTTCAAAAAGTTTATTATTGGGTGTACTTAGAGAATGGGTGTAGAAAGAGCTTTTGGGGCTCATATAACCTCACCTTTAATTTAAATGAGATGTTTAAATTAGATATTGTGGTAATCTTTTTTAGGAAAAATAAAAGGTGGTGTTGTATAGACCTATAAAAACATTTACAATGTCTCATTTCTAAAAAAAAACCCTTATCTAAATTTAAAAATTTTAAATCTACTTTATATGCCCATTTAATACCATATATACATGCCCTCTCATTTAATAACATATTTATCCTTAGATAAATTGATAAATACAAAATTATAATTATTTTAAAAAAATCTTAAATTTTGTTAACAGAAGTCCTGATGAATCGATGAACTTTTTTTTTTTCTAAGTATACCCAAATTGAGAAAAATAGTTGTAGTAGAAATCTTACATCATAATGAATCTTTATTTTTAGAATTAAGATAAAATTTTATTAAAAAATTATTTTTGCTTTCTAATCAAATCTTAAATCTTTTGCTCTCAATCAAATCTCTTCGAAGGTTTTTTTTTTTTTTTTCTTTTGTTTGAAACCCATAACCCAGGAAGTTTTCACAAGTAGCTCATTTATATTTTTATTTATTTATTTTTGTTTGATTATCAATAAAATGAAAAAAAAAAAACCAACGAAGAAAACACATAATCATACGAAAATATATTGAAATCTTATTTGAGAGAGGATTTCTAATAGATGATATTTTTAGCAGTTTTGGTTTACAAGTTGAGTGAATTAAGACTAATTTGAGTTCCATAGCAATGTTTTTAAACGTTATCATTTTTTTTATGTAAACGTCATGTTTAACTATTTTACTCGTGGGATGAGCTTTATAAGTTTGAAATTTGGTAGCACTTTAACGTTATATTGACATCGGTGATACACTTCGCCGGAAAGTTTGGGATTCTGATATTAATCATTAAGTTGGAGACTAACTGTACCTACTCAAACACGGTCAAATTGGCCATCATTATAGCGAGGCACACTATAAACGTACGTAGCTAGGCCCCTGGCTCTGGCTGTGGCTGAGGCTGAGGCTGAGGCTGAGGCTCAGTGAGGAATAATTTCGCTATCTCTGATCTGACGCATGCATCAGTTTCAGGCCCATCGTACGGATGAGGCCGCTCTAGCTAGCCTGCAAAACCCATTAGTATCTGACACTGTAATAACCATTTCTACTTCTTGGTGGACCTTAACTCCTCACAGTGTAGGGCCTGTTGGCCAGTCATTCTGACCCTCCGTAAACCCTAGCTTAGGTGCTCAGATAACCCAAGCAAAATAAGTATTTATCCCAAAGGTAATAAAATGGAAATTATACGATAAAAAAATATTAGGTTGTATAATCATATGGCAGTCATCCCCTTAAAAAGAATTACGAATCCAACCCAAAAGATTAATCCATTTGAGTAGAGGTATTAATCCTCCTTAATTATTAACTCAAATCCTTTTCTCATAACTATTCAACATAAGAATAAGGAAATTATTGTTGCCGTTATCGATTTGATATGATTTTATTATTTAAATGAGGTTGAGAAATTAACTATTGCATCACAAATTTGAGATTTAAATTAATTAGGATGTGTGGAATTTTATTATAGTTAATATATAAGTTAAATTTTTAAATGTATAAGGCATGTTAGATATCTAATCTAAGTAATTAAAAGTGTTCCAATATAATCTAATGGTATAAAAATAATGTTATAATTTAAATAAAAGAGCAGTTATTGATCATGTTCTATGATTAAATAATGATAATAATAATAAGAGCCTAAGAGTGTTTTTTATATACTCAAAGAACATTAAAAAAAACCCAAAGTATTTTTGTTAATATTTTTTAATATATGATTAAAATTGGGAAAAGTTTTTTTTAATTAATGTGCCCATTGAATGGCTTCAAGTTATTTAGGTGTTTTCGCTTATTTTACATGAGAAATTACTATTGATTTTTGAGGTTTGTCGAATATTATTTTATTAGAAAATTATATTTTCCTAAAATTATTTAATACAAGCTCTTCTATTAATGAAAATGCATAGATCACAAATGCTAAATGAATTATTTTTCTGAAAATACAATACTAAATAAGC
The DNA here is from genome assembly GCA_026225775.1 of Bursera palmeri. Taxonomy (NCBI): domain Eukaryota; kingdom Viridiplantae; phylum Streptophyta; class Magnoliopsida; order Sapindales; family Burseraceae; genus Bursera; species Bursera palmeri. The sequence goes on from JANKKB010013065.1 coordinate 2,562, forward strand.
ATTTTTTAAGTCTTTTTCTCAATTTGAAGCAAAAGATGTATTCTGAAAAAGGTAGCAAAATTAGTTTTTGTACTCCTCCTTTTAACATAAGAACAAAAAACTGCTCATCATATTGTAACTTTCTTTGTAACTTTTTTTTTTCCTTGTTTCTTCTCAATTTTCTCCTCTACTACACAATTTATTCAAAATATTAATGTTACCTAATTATTTAAGCTAAAAGTTTATGTATATTGACGAAGTGCTTAATTTTTAATATATCTCACCGCAATGGCCTCACATATATTTGTATGTACAATGAATTTCACATATCTAATGTTGTTGTACAGGTGAGAGGACTCAATACACAATTGTTATCACAAAATCAAAACCACATCGATTTTGATATCATATTAAGAAAGTATTTTTTTAATTAAAAATTTAACAATTATAATTAATTCTCTTTGAACCTTTTTTTCTAATACACCACCAAACTAACTTCACATACTTTTCTTATAATAGTTGGACTAAAATAAAAGATTAATATCTTCAGTCGGCTTGGTCCCTTACAAAAACTAATACTCTTCAAATCAACATTACATTCCTCCCACCTGGCTGCAATTATAGTAGCACAACCATACAAGCAGAAAAGAGTTCTCCGAGTTAGGTTAATGATGCTGGTTGCATGCATGCATGGCTTTATATTGATGTATGTATATAATATAAATATTCATCATGAATGATAACATTATGAATACAAACCCATCTGCTGTAGCATGCAGCGGATTCCCTTTTGAATATTTTCGAAATGCAGGAGGTTTAATGATGCTAATTTACCCGTTTGCTATCATGCTAGCCATGCAGACCAATTAATGGTTCTTCTAACCCAACGGCTGTCCGTACCATTTCTATAATTACTATCGTGTTTTAATTGTCATTATTATTATTATTATTATTATTATTCTCGATCCATTCTCCACGATCACTTTTTTTTATTATTTTGTTTTTTGGTATTATGGAGTTTTGTTCTTTGTCATCATTCATTTGTTAACAAGGATTTGTAAATTAATGATCGTATACAAGATATTGTGTTCAATGCCAATAACTCACAATTATTTGCCCGATTGTCACCTAAAAAGTCAAATATATATATCTGAAATATGTTATTGTGAAAGTAATAGTTTGGAACAGTGACATTAAGATTCTTTCTGATCTTATGTTCGCTAAATGAGCTCTTTCTTCTTGGAAATTTTAGTGGTTTCTCAAGAACTATAAATCATCAAATCATAAAGTTTCTTCTTTAGTGGAGTCCACATTTGATGTTGAATATAATCAGTAAATACTGGCGACCTTTTTTATTTATTTTTTCCTGATATGATGAGGTCTTTTTGTGCCAAAATATCTTCTTTAGTCACTTCCAATCATTGCTGTTTGAAAGGGAAAAAGGAAGGTGAATAACAATTTCGATGTTTTTTCAGTAAGTGGACAAGTCAAAATCTACACTGTGTTTTGGTGATGACTGCTAAGAAAACAACATTAAGTGAATAAATATTTTTTTTTCAGTTATATAAAGATTTATTTCCCTCAAGATTTTGCTTGATTGCAGTTTAATTTCGGAAAAATCAGGCCCAAATCCATTTTATATATAAATTTTCAAAGAAAAGTTCTTGGTGCTTCAATTTCAACTAAAATTTATAATTTTTTTCAATCATGAGGAAAATCTAAAGCTAAATGGAATTTCTCATATTTTTTATTTTTTATTTTCAAAAGTTGGATATAAGATTATTTATCAAAATTTAAAAAATAATACATATAGCCTATGCTTATACAGTATGCCTCATATGATTTAATATATATATAATGTAATGTTAATTGATGGGTAAAAATTAAAAATAAATGAGATATTATCTTATTAAATTGTTTTACTTAAGTCAAACGGAAAATGAATTAAAAATATCATCAATTTTCTCATAATTTTTTCTAAGCCATCAAGACATACATATTAATGAATTTCGTCAAATTATTTGCTAACGGAGAGAGCAAAATTACAAAATTAATAACTTAACACCTTTATTAATAGATTTCGTCAAAGTCATTTTTGTCTCTCTTTTAAGAAATAGTTTAATGAATTTTTTTAAGAAATGATTTAATGAAAATTTTTTAAAGTTTCTTTGATGATTTTTGAAATTATAATAGAAAAATTTTATTTTTATTTTTTTTAAAAAAAAAAACTTGATCTTTTTTGCCTGGTATGAAATCAAAGTAGTAGGATATTTATTTTGTGAAATTAATTTATGGTATATGATTGATTGAAAATTAAAATAATAAAATAATAATAAAGGAATTGGCAAAAGACAGAAAAAGGAAGGTGCTAGTATAGCATTCAAAGGCTAAAAGGGTGCTAGTATAGCATTCAAAGGCTAAAAGGTAACAGAGAAGTGATGCACATGCTCCAACATAAAAGCTCAGCAAAGAAAAAGCCTTTAAAAAGCTACGAACTTTGGGTTCCCGTTGGCGTTTTGTTTTGGTCTTGGTAGTGAAAGAAAGAAAAGGGTTGTGGCAGAAGCAGCTACTTGCATTGCAACCACAAGCAGCTTTTCAACAGCAAGTTAAATTTCTCTTCCTAACTCAGGAAAAGGCTTTGAATGGTCTGTGCATTAAAGGAAAGATGCTATGCCCCTTCTCCTGCCTGCCACACTCGCTGCCCCTATGGCTCTGATTATGATGAAAAAGATTAGAAAGAGAGATATCAAACTGATATGAATGAGATTTTGTTTGTGTCTGTGTGTTTGGAGCGTTGAGAGGACGAGCGAGCCTGTCATTACCCTTACAACTTTGGCACTGAAAAACATGGCGCTTTCGCTTTTACATTAATATGAGGAGACCAAAACAGCAGGGAGAAAAAGGGCTACCTGATTCCCTTCTCTCTCTCTCTCTCCCCCCTCTCTGTATTCATATTTATAAAAGTTTAGGTTATAAATTTTGTTCAGAACTATTCTTTAATGCTGAGGGGAACGGGTCACCTCAAATTTGTTTCTGACCTTCTCAGCCAACAAAGATCTCCAAATAATCCAAGTAGAAAATCCAAAACTATTTAAACTACCAAAAGTTGAGCCATGAGAAAAGTTGTTTCTCTCTGTGCTCATTCAATGAAATAGTTTGATAGTTTAAAACCCAACACAGAACAGTCATAAAGAATATTGTGAATTCTCTAAACAATGAACAAAAAATAAAAAATAAAAATAAAAACCCACATTTCTTAAATAGTTTTCAAGTTGGGTTAATCAACCAGCAAAAACCTTCACGTACTTTAGTTTTAATTCCACTAAACAAATTAATGAACAAAAAACATCACACAAATTGACATCATAATCACAACACCCCCACTTGGTATATTGATAGATATAATAAGAAACAATGAAAAAAAGGAAGGAAAGAAGAGATTAACATATAATGAACCTAGCTAGAAAGAGAGTTTTAATTTATGGGTTAACAACTTTTGCAAGATGAGTTCGATTATCGTTGTTTACTTCACCATCTGTTGTTGCAGATGACATGTAACTCAAAACCAAGGAGTTCTCATCAGGTGGCATTCTCGCCTGAAACTGCTGCTTGCAAGCATGACAAGTGATTCTCAGCATCGTAGAATTGATTTGCTTTATTGCATGGTCTTTTAGAGACTGAGCCTTGTCCAATTGTGCTTGTGCTTGTTGCCTAATTCTCTTAGCATTAGCAAACTCTTGTTCAGCTAACTCAATCTGCCTTTTGGCTGCCTCTCTCGCTTCTTCAGCATAAGCCTTCTCGGCCATGGCCAACCTTAACTCCTCTCGTGCTTGCTCCTTCAGCTTTGATGCAACCAACGTAGAGTTCTCATTTGTAGTGCTTTCCCTGGGAGAGCTCTTGCCTGCATCCTTCTTTGTGTAACTCATATTCGATTCATTTTTCTCGCAAAAATCGGATGATCCAATTGAGAGCTGCAACTGAGTAGAATGATTATCATCTCTCTTAGGAGAAACCGAGACCTCAAGAAGACTGTTCGATGTGGTCAAGAGCTGGAGCTCCAAATTGTGATAGTTTGCATTTCTGGAAGGTTTTGTAGGAGTACTACTCAAAAATATGGTATCTAACGTTGGCTTTGGCACTATGAAACCAGGCCAAGGAGATGTGCTAAAATTGGTTTCACTGGACGGGCTTGGGCTTGAAGCTGTTCTCGACAAACAAGCCGGCTGTAGTGCTTGCGGTTCTGGCCGGAGGCGTCCCATGCTGCAAGCATCTTGGTGTTCGATGAAACTCTCAACTCTACATATACATTCAGAGAAAAAATATAAAACCATCAATACGGCAGCTTATTTTACAATTATTCCAAAAGATGTTATGATTCCATGTAGCACAAAAGTAGAACAAAGAAATATCCGATAGGCTTGATCTAGGTGGCTTTATCGATGGAGATGAAGAATTAGAAACAAGATCAAGAAGAGATATCATCAACCCATTAAGGCATTAAATATAAAGAATTGATATAATCATAAACAAATGCTTTGACAAAGGATTGACTATGGTTGAAATAGTAAAAAGTTGATATAAATGAACTAGAAAAAGGTGTGTAAACATGCAAATTAAATCGACAGCTAATCATTTAACACACAGTTTAATTAATCATCTCATCAGCAATACAAAAATAATGCGATAAAATGGATAGTCACAAATGGAGAACTGTTTGATGATTCGAGATGCCAAAAGAAGTTGAAACAAAGAGGGTATTAACACGACCAACGAAAAATGACCTTTGGGAACCGTGTTCAACTGTCTATAAACAGTATTTAAAAACAGGATTAAGGTTCTGTCATGAGTCAAAACCTAAAGTAACATTTTTCTGTTTTCTAAACTTTAACCACTTTTGGTTCAATATATGATCATTCACGAGGTTTGAATTGATAGCAAAAGAAAATAAGGAAACTAATTTAGAAATTGTTTTGTTATTCTGCAATGGAATTGGAAAAAATAAATTCCCTTTTTAGTATAGGATGTTGGTTGAAGTGAAGAAATTAAAACGCAGGCAAAGAAACTTATGATTCAGAGAAGCTATTAAATAAGAATCGTACTACTGCTGATAACTTTTTGAAAGAAAAGAAAAAGGTGATCCAACGAAGGAACATTAACTCAGAAGCATTATTAACCTTGAGAAAACGCGGCCACAATCACAGGAATGGCCTCTGGTACCACATGTTTTTAGATGAGCTTTGTAATCCGATTGAACTGCATAGCCCTTAGAGCACTTTTCACAGACCCATTGCTTGTGATTGCTGTGCTTTCTCCTGAAGTGCTTCTTGATCCCTACCAAATCGCCGAGCGCGTGGCAAGGGTCATGGTGCAAGCAACTAGGCTCCGGGCAGACGAACACGCGCTTCCTGACCACGGGAGTCTCTCTCTTGAGTAGCTTCCAGGGGACCTTATGTCTCCGCCTGTGCATCTGTAGGTTTTGGTCTCTCTGGAACCCCTGGTTGCAGATCTCACAGACGTAACGATCCGACTCCAGTAGCGTTTTCGGTGAGAGAGACACCACTTCTGCGTCCGGATCTACATCAACAACTTACACTCGTAAATGGAAAAGCCATGACAAGATGGCCTAGTCGGTCATCAGAGATAAACATAAACCACAAAACCATAAACATAAAACGTACCAGGAGTTCCTGCTGGTCTGCGTTTCCTCTTATTGTTGTTTCCATTTTCTATGCAAGAGAATGGCTCAGAAGAAGGGATTGCGGAAGGTGTAGTATTGGCTAACATGGGGTTTTGTTATTATCAGCTATAAACATAAGCTTAAGAGGCAAAACAAAGCAAAACAAAACACCCTTCTTCCTCTTTCTCTTTTCTGCAAAGTTGAAGAATAAATTCAGCAGAGATTGGGGAAGAAGAAGTGGGAGAGAGAAGATGAAAGCTATAGAAGGCAGGCAGGGTAGGCTAAGGCTATGCTAGGTTGAACATGAATAAGGAGAATAGCTAGGAGAGAAGGAAAAAGCGGTTTTCTTTCTTTCGGTTGATGATCAGCTTTCCTTTCAGTCTTTAAAATTAAACTTTCAGCTTTTGCTTCTCAGCTTTCTTTCTTTCTTCCTTCCAACCCTCATCTTCATCAGGTATTGTTTGTAGAGTGTCCTTAATAAACTTCTTCTAAAGGGGGGGAAAGAGAGAGAGAGAGAGAGAGAGAGAGCCAATCACAAAGCTCGAAACTTGATCCCACAAGCAGCAGTGATGGGCCAGAATGAAAAAACATCCCCCTCCGCATAGAAACAAAATACTCATAATTCAATTTCATTTCTCCACAGTAAAATTTTTGCATGCATTACAAATACAGGCCACCACTCCACATACACGTAAGCTCCCTATTTTTGTCACTCTCCCCCAGCCCCAACCCCAACCCCGTTTCATATGTTTCCTCTCCATGGCCCTACAATCATCATCGATAACTTATCGAATCGATGGTCTTTTTTATATTTAGAGGTTAAATCTCGGAATTTCATTACAACTGATGCATATATTAACACATGATAAAATATGAACATACCCGATCTCTCGCATTATAATAACTGGTATGCGATGTTCAAACGTTCCCATTCTCTACAGGGATAATATGTAATTACGAGAATACCCCTGATTGATGGATGAAATGAAAATAAAGCAGATCCTTTACAGCATCTCGAAGATGTGAAGTCACCCTCAGGGATATATCAGTCAATAGAAACATTATTCTCTGTGCACATACTTTGCTTTCCGTAAATCGATTAGTACATTAGCTCAATAGTGAGTTCAAGTGCCCCACGATTGACTTCAATACGTGATCAAGTTGGCAATATATCTAGAGATTTTTTTTTGGGCCAAAATAATACCATGTATACAGTGGATCAGAAAAAAAAAATCAGGAATCTATCGCTTTCTCTAGAAAAAATTATTGTACATCTTAAGGCTTTGTTTGGTATATATATTTTTGCCAAATTAAAGCTTTTATAGATAGAATTCCCTGAGAATTCAAGTCTTCTTCAATTCCAATCAAGGGATTAAAAAAAAAATCTTAGGAGAGTTCATTTCTTGCATTAGAAAACTCTTCTGGTCATTCCTAAAGTCCAAGATTAAGCATAACTTAAAAGTACCATTAATATATACTTCTTCCAACAGATTTGTTAGCCCTCTCTCACTCACTTTCTCTCAAGGAATTAACTGATTACGGTAGACCACTTAGATTAAATTAATTATACATATTATTCATAAATTCGTTAAAAACATAGATTCTTCGTTAACATCTATTCATATTTAATATATAAATTTTACTTGAATACATATGTTACATAGGCATCCGTCTAATCATAAAAATATTTGAATCTCATAAATTAAAACGAAATATTTACATATAACAGTTTTATATTAAAACATGTGAGATGAGGATGCACTTGTTGTAGACAAAATTATTTCTTTTTGGAAAAACATTAATAAGTGATGAAAGAAGATATGAGATTGCAATTGGACGATGATAAAGAGTAATTATTGCAAATTAATTAAAACTATAGTAAGGAAGGGAAGAAAAATATGATTAATATTTTGTTTTGTTCTCATTAATATTTAACAACCTAATAGTATATTATATGTGAAGCACAAGGCTTAATTTCCGAGACTTTTGATTATTTTATTATTTATCTTCCTAAGCTTGATCTGTGAATGGTTTATGAATGGCTTTAGCTTTTATCTTTCTGACTAGGTAGCCAGTGTTGTGTTTCCCGTAACACGTATTGATACCAGTATGCAAGCAAATACAAAAATACAGCTCTATCGATGGTCGCTGCATGACACGTGCCACCAAAGGAATATACCAGATCGTCGGAGCGACAGTCTCGTAATCTAATTCCTGACACACCCTGTAGCCAGAACTACAGTAACCTCAAAGTGTCATGTGATCACGACCTTCCGTCTAATAGAGGGTTAATCAGAAGCAGGAAGTGGGGGCATGGGGTGTAGGGTAAAAGATGGAGCAGGGAATAGAAACTCAGGGGTGAGTAAGGAATCTAAGAAAGAAAGAGAGAGGAGGAGAAATGTGGCCTCTTGTTTGGTGGCTGCCGGTTTCAAAAAGAGATTGGACCCACACAGTACCTTACCATAATTTCACCACCTCACTCACTCTCGATCACTCTCTCACTTTACCTTTTTATCTATAAAAAGATTAATTGTAACGAACGCTAACGTGTCCCAAATATAGAAAATTAAAAGGCTATCAAGACAAAAACAAATCTACATTCTCAATCTCGATCTCGATCTAACGTAGAAAGAGACATCTACACGTATTCATACTTTTTCTTTTCCTTCATACACATCTACGTCCATCTTTCTATGTATAAATAACATTACTATGTATCAACATTTAACGACACATTCCAATTTTAAAATAAAATAAAAAACTAGGGATTCTTAATCTTAGTTTTTCTTGAATTATAAATCTAATAATTCATTCTTTTTAACTTATAATCTTCCATTCATGACAAATTTATAATATTTTATTGATTATGAGTGACGATTGTCTTTAAAGTACTTGTTTTTAATGTCAACTTAATAAGTAAGTTGGTGGGTAAAATTTTATATTTCAAAAATATTATGTTCAATTAATCTCAAAAACTATTGAGATAACACCAAAAAAAAAATAGAACGAAGAAATTGTGCATGAGCTAGAGATACACTTTGAATCCATGTACAAAACAAATGACGAGAGTTGGATTATGAAACACATGCAAGCATCCTAAGTGAAACTAAGATATGCGAGGGCTCGAACAAAAGATCTTCTGCTCTGATAACATGTTAAGAAACCATATAACCTAAAAATTTAAGCTATCAAATAGGGTCTAATAAAAACACTAAGTATGTCTTCTTATAATCTTAACTTGAAAAGCAGTTTTTTGACATTGTATACCAAATACATCTCCAAAGATATTAAAAATTATTGAGGAACAAAATAGATTTTCGAATTTTTTAAAGTTATTTTGGGATCACAAACCATGAACATAGCCTCACCCTATTAGTCTAGCTATTACCCTATTCATCTATTGAATATAGATCCTTCTTCAAAAAAGTGTTTAATACAACGATTCATGTGAATTAAGATGATAGTTTATGCCAAGGACAAAATTTTTTAATAAGCTAAAAGAAGCAAACTATAATATAAAAACAGAGTTTAGTGAAGAGGAAAGTATGATTATTAGATTCGGGATCGACACAACACTGGGGGAGATGATTGCAAAGGACATTCACTTGCGATGCTTGCATGTGTTTCAGAATCCAACTCTCATCATCCTCCCCTTCTTTCTACTCCTAACCAGACCTATTTTACTCACCTTCGCCAGCTTTGCCTTTTCCTTTGTTTTATTCTATTCGATTCTTTTTGTTCTTCAAAAGAGAGAGCACAGAACCACAAACCTCGCTAGCTAGTTACCTATCTTCTCACTCTTGTTATACTAAAATATATTTTATGAAACATTAAAAACATAGCTAAGGTAAATTAATGTTAAATCTAGATTAAAATTGTTGCGGTTCATATAATTTTCTCGCATGACTCTTTATATGATTTAATGTTTTACTCCTAACAAATTCGACATTTTATTTGATGAAGGATTGAGATTTAAACGTTAAATTGTGAGATTGATGATCGATGTATATATAGTTGTATCTTTAAAATTGTCTTTACTTAGGGATAAATCATCAAGGATTTTATAAACGATTATATGATTGTAATTTTTTTTTAATAAATTTCTTTGATGGACAAAACAGTAAATACGAAGTCAAGATTTTTCTTTCAAAATTTAGGTCGAAATTACATTGTATTTCGATAAGAAAACTGGTGGTGGTCCCCTCTCTCTCGTAAAGTCCTCCCCTGCTTTTATTTCTTTTTTATTTTTTTATTTATTAAGCCCAATGGGCCAATTGGCAATTGCCTAATGAGTCCATAACAAAAATTTGATGTCTTTCTAAACAAATTAATACAAAAGTGTTCCCTAATTTTAATTTTAATTAAAGTAGGGAACACTTTTGTATTAATTTGTTTAGAAAGACATCAAATTTATAAATATATTTTTTTGTATTATATTATAATTGATATTTCTTAAGAAACTCATGTTTGATTCTAAAACATATATCATCAATAATCTCAATTTTTCAACTCTTCTTCTTCTTCAACATTACAAATTTTTCTATAACTCATCTCTTTTTTTTTTTTCCGATTATTTTTCTAGGGTTTTATTCTTTTAGTAAGGTAAGTATATATTAAAACTGTATTGTTTTTCTCAAAATTTTTTACTGCCTATCAAATAAGATAAGTTTGATTTTTAATTTTGTTTTTTCTTTGTAAATTGTTAAATTGTATATTTTTTTAAAAGACAAAAGTTAAATAAGATGTTTCCATAATGACAAAAATTTGTATTTTGAGAAAAGTGACTTGCATAGATATTTTCATTATTAAATCATGTATGTCTCCTAAAATTTTTTATTTTTTTTAATTCATTGTATACTTTCATCTAACTAAAAATCAATCTACTCCAGTAGTTAATCATTATTTTTAAAATTAAAAAGAAAATCTAAAAATTATTTTAAACCTTAATTAATGTTGCACTTAAATAAGNGTGTTGCAAGTTTTTTTAGAGATTCATATAGCGCTATCCATTTTATATATGTGTGAATTAATCACATAGTTTATACTCCTAAATTGATATTTTGAATGAAGTAATAAAAATACTTGATTTTGATTTTTTTTTTTAAATCCCACTTTATTTATAGTTCTTTGATATACGAAAAATGTCAATTAATATAATTGAAATAATTATTAATTCTAATCATATGTCGTTATTGATTTATGTATGTTACTTTTTCTAAAAAAGAAATATTTATTAGTGTTTTACTTTACAAATATCATAAATTAGGTAAAAAATTGTATATCTTTATTGTCTACTATAGAAAAAATCTTTATTTCAAATGTGTAAAACAATAATTTAATGATTTTTTTTAAAAAATTTTTCAAATATGATCCAAACCTTTTTTTTCTTTTCTCAATGTAAAGGTTATGCCAGGAAAAAAAATTGATTATCTTAGATGTGATTTTAGGCTTCGTTAGATTCTTTGAATTGATTTACGGGCGTTATAGACAAACTCTATCTCACCCCAATCGTTTGCCAAAAGATCAATATGCTCCTACACATTCTAGAATTGATTACCAAACTCCTTACTGATAGACAAGTTCATACTTTTGAACCTAGGAGATTCTAGTTTAATAAAGTAACACTCTTAACATCAATACTATCTAGTTAGCTTAATGTTTGAAAGCTGTATATTAAAATATTTACATTTACATTTCCTATAGTATTTGAAACTAACAATTATTATTCTGGAGAGCATATGTTAATCTACAAAAATCCAAAATCATCTTCCTTAACCATTNTTCAGAAAACATTTTCAAAAGTTAGAAAACCCTTTCTAATTTTGTGAAGGAAATGTTACTAAGTCCTTTTTTTTTCATCATTTTCTAAATTTAATATTCAAAACTTGAAAATACTTTTGAGTTATTACTTTTGTTAGTGATGTTGATGCAGACTCTAATGTCCCTTTTCTCATAGCAGTAGAAGTAGTTATTTGAATCGAACCTGCACCCATAGAACAAGGTGGTTAGGGACGCCGATGGTGTGTCGATAAGAGCCTTCGATGTTCAAGTTAGTCATATCGTGGTCAAAATAGAATATTAGTAAGGAAAGCTTTGAAATGTAAAGTAAATTTAGACAGAGGAGGATTTCACTCACCTTTAACCATATGAAAATGAGGCTTATATAGGATAGAGACACTTTACCTTGATATTTGTCTACTTTGAGCTAATTGGTGGAAATTGTGATGGCGAGAGCAGGAGCGAGCAGCCTGACAATTATTGAACAAGTTATTTGTTGAAGAGTTAGAAGGTGGTCGCCCTCTATGATGGCCACATGGTGGTGACCACAACAGGTGATGTTATATTATCATCTTGGTCAATAATATAAGGTAGGATGTAAAATTATTTTCAATTAATATCTTATTATATTTAAAAAACTAAACATCAATTTTAGTATTTTTAATTCAAAATATATAAATAAATTTTTAACTTTTTAAAGTATTTAATATAATTTTTTTATTTTTAAATACAACTTTTTACCTCTTTAAGTGTTAAAAACAATTCATAAAACAATACCTCTCGTACTAAATAATTATATGAATATAAGTAAAGTCAAGGAGAGAATAACAATGTTCTATTCTCTTCGGAAGGATTAATATCCTTAAATATTTAAATAAAACTTACAAAATCGACTAATAATGTTATATATACAAATATTTTTTTGTAAATTGAAATGATGTTATTTTATAAATTATAATTGTCATTTCATCTATTTTATTTAATTTTATTTTTTTTAAATTTATTTTTCAAATTATATATCAATTATCTTATATATACAATTTATATAAAATATTAAATAAATATATTCATATTTTCAAAATGATTTATAGGATTCCGTAAACTCAAAGAAACAACAAGGGAAGTTGGCAATTGTGGTCAATTGTTAATATCATTAGACCGAGGGGCTCACATGCATGCATAATAAACGGAAAAAACGATACTGGCATTGTACCAAGTGTACAAATTCAACGGAGTAATTGATCAATTTAGAGAATTTTCTCTGCGTTTGGGGTCCCGTGCACACAAAAGCTAATAAAGAAAGAGAGATGGAAGAGAGAACAGTTCTAGGCGCTGCCCATCATTGTCCTGCTATATAGCCCCATGAATGCAGAAAAAAATTAAATATGAAATGGACAAAGGCATCAGAAATTAGTGTGACAATGGGGCCATAAACATTATGGAATTGTTAGGAGAAGCAGATGCCACTACGCACCCAACATTCATACCCTCTCCAACTATTGGCAAATTCTGTTGTTATCAGAAGATATCGTACAAGACAAAATCCAAATACAATAATATTATTCAAATATAATACAATAATGCCGGTCAGTTGGCTCAGCTATTCATTGATTTTTGAGATTATAAGAAACGTTTTGTTGAGATTTTACTGTTTATGAGACGATTGTGATACTGTTCATATGGCAAATTTTAGTGGAACTTTGATAGTTTAGTTACATTTGACACAGGGCACAACCCACAATTTTTCTTGAACTCAATTCCTAAAAATAATTCAAGCTTTCATATATATAATATCACCAATACCTGATTTTTTAGGTTATTATATTCATTGTTGGGAGTACTAAATCTTGATTCTCATAAGAATTTTGAGAAAATACTAATTCTTATAGTTGCAATCTCATGATGATTCTCATTTGATTAAAATGAATCTTCCAGAGTATACGTGATTGATACCTTTAAAAAATATACTTGTTTTGTAGGCTTGGACTCATATCTATCAGAAATAATTTTCCTAATAATCAATTGTCACAATAATAAGTACTTTTGGCGTATGGAGTTAGAGCATATATATCTTCTCTGTATTATCTCCATCATAACAGTGTTTTCCAAGGAGGAGGTCAATGTCATTAAATCAAATAACTTGGGATTCCCTTACTATTGTCATAAACTACAAGGGCGTCCGTTTTTTACACTTCTTTCTTTAAACAAAAATCGGGTAAAGCCGAGATGCCAAGGGGACCAGGCCCTGGGCGAAAAAATTCGGGGAAAAACCAGGTTTCGGAGCATCACCGTAAAGATTATTGTAGTATTATTGGTTGGTAACATTGAACATGAACTTGTGACATTCAAAAGCTTTTAATACTTAATAGTAAATTTGTAAAATATATGAATTGTACCGTATAGCATTATAATAAATTACAAATTAAGCACCAGTTTCAATATCAGAATTTTATTGTTGTACGTCAAGTTGTACTTACAAGGTACTACTATATTGTTTTTTGTCAGGCCAATACGTTAATCTAAATTGTAGCTATAATATGTATTATTAGTAAGTGTTGAAAAAAATATTATAAGGTTAAGACCGTAATCTAATTCTTAAAAATTAAAAAATATTCGTTTTAAAAAATAAAAAATAAAATATTATTGATCTTATCAGACTAGTAACAACTATTGAATCATGACAAAAGGAATATGACGATCCCATTTATAATTTTATTGAAGTGAAAGGGAAAAGATATATATGATATATAAAGATGAAATGGCAATGTTACTTTCTTTATACTACAATCAAACCTTTGATAATTGTTTTAATGATGATAAGAAAGTAAATCCTAAAAAATATATATTTATAAGAAATTTGTTAGAGCTTGTATACCACATCGGGCTAACAAGGAAACCCTACCAAGTGGAAAGAAAAAGTAACAAAAAATTTGGTATTTATCAGTATAATATAACATGATGCAATATATATAGACAAACTGATTCAACAGAAAATGGATAAGGTAACGCAAATTTATTAATTCTGAAAAAATTAAACAACTTTGTTAAAAGGCATTCTTATTCTTCTTTGTAATGTAGATTTTCTCATGATTTAATAGGTTAACATGACCACATAAACAGAGAACAGCCGTCAAATGGGCAGCGTAAGGAGGGGTGGGACCTGAGAAGGTAATTGAATTAAAAGGAGGTTTGGCAGTGGCACGGTGGGGGAGGGGGCGTGGGGAATGGAATTGACAGATGTAGTTGAGGTGATGAGATGAGACTTGTCTCGGTCGGGTGATCATCAAACAACGAGGCCAGCTTCGGACCCTACCAAAATTCCAAAAACCATGTTGCAATTAGCAAGCACTTACGAAGCCTACGTCCTTGGCATCTTATATTTCAGAAGTTTCCCTTGTCACATTTGTACTCAGCAATATTGACCCCGTTTCGAAGTGTATATCATGAGTATGCATGCTTGCTTCCATATTTCCTTTCTCACTGTTTCCGTTTCAAGATCATCTTGTGATACCAAGGGTCCATTTGATACCATCTACTTTAAGTAACTTTTATAAAAAGGTTCTATAGATTTTTTATTGAATATTTGTTCACAATAATGTTATCAAATCATAAAAGGAGAAAATTATATAGATGTCCCACGAGATGGAATAAAGTAAAATCGTCATTTCTATTATTTAGATGGTAACAATAAACAATCTGAATTTATATTTAACATTTATAATTGTTAAATAGATAAACGTCACAAACACGTTATGAATATTTCAATAAATAAAATAATCAAAATCTAATTGTTTTGAAATGTTTATAATACATTTATGATGATTTTTTTCTTTTTTAGCAACAATCTAATTGAGGGTGTTTATATATATCATCCTAACAATGGGATAACAACGTTTATCCCATTGTTTTTTAGCTTATCTCCAAGGAGTGTCAAGTTGTATCATATTTATGATGGTTGAGACATCTATTTAATTGCCTGTACTAAAAAGTAGATTTATGATAAGGTTCATTTATTTTCAATTTCGTCCACTTTAATTATCTCTTCAATATAAAACTTTTTTTCATTTTAATATTTTATCTGCATAAAGGAATTACTTGATAAGGACAAGATCAACAACATCTTAAATGATGTCGTTTCCTACTTTATATCAGAACTCTATCTGGAGTCCGGAAACTTGAAGGAGAAGAATGCAGAAGGCCGAAGCAAGATCCTCAGGATCTATAGGACAAACCTCCAATCTTAATTACTTACACCGAACAATTCTGATCGATGAGTGTCGTCACAGGCTAACATAGTCACATGCATGGTGACTTTTCTCTCTTTGTTCAAGTTCTTTGGATTTAGAAATTGATGGTTTTCTGAATCATAAGCTAGCTTTACAGATCACTCGATTTTCTGATGGATTCTATTCTGAAAAAGTTGTTTATTGATCTTTTAAATTATGTTAAATTTAATAATATAAATGGGTTCTTCGATATGTATATATTAAAGTAAAATAAGAATTAATATATATATACATACACACAAGTTATATGGTAGCCTCTTGTATAAATTGGTACGATATAAACGTTTACTCTACTTTATTAAAAAAATGTTATTTTCAATTATTTATTATATTTACGTCGTGTTGATTTGTTCTTATAAGTATTTATATACAAATTTGTATAGGTTTTCGAAAAATAAAGAGTAAACAATTATTTGAGACAGTGGCCTCATTCTTATGATAAACTATTTTCTTTTTTTTTTCTTTTTTTTTTAAAAATCATTTTGACAACCCAAGTATACTCGTGTTAGATGTACTTGTATTTGTATATGACTCTTCTTTTGCAATACGAAATAAATAAATAAATCATTTTCTTTTCTTAAAAGGAAACAAGTGGATTATCCTAAACAAATTAAGATAAAATTATTATTAATTTGGACATTATAACAATAGTCAAACCCCCCATTAAGGAAACATAAATAACAAATATGATTAATTATATGATTATATGATTATTCCCAACAGATTTATCATGAGCAATTAATAGAGTTACAAAGAGAAACAAAACT
>JANKKB010013074.1:0-14397 GCA_026225775.1 Bursera palmeri
AAGGGCATTTTATGAAGGGTGATGCAGTTATTATTATCAAGGGAGATCTCAAAAATTTGAAGGGATGGGTTGAGAAAGTCGATGAAGAGAATGTTCATATCCGACCAGAAATGAAAGAACTTCCAGTAAGATTTTATTGAATTTCAAGTATCTGTTTTTTTTTTATTTTTTTTTTCTTTTTCATTGTTTTCTATTTGTGGGCAAGTAATTATTTTGGTCATTGTAAATTTTTTGACCTCTGGAAATTTTTATTTTTTTAAACAGAGGACTCTTGCTGTCAATCACAAAGAGCTGTGCAAGTACTTCGAACCTGGGAATCATGTTAAAGTAGTTTGTGGGACGCAGGAAGGTGCTATTGGCGTGGTTGTGAAGGTTGAGCAGCATGTTCTGATCGTTCTATCTGATACGACCAAGGAATATGTGAGCCAATGCTTGCTTCCTTAGTATTAATTTTTCCTGTGGTCGGGGTTGGGGGGATTGAGGGAATTATCTCTGTAATGATGTACTAACTTCAGGGTTGACTCTTTGTTGGAAAAGTATTGATGAAATAGTAAAATTATCTGTTCTCTTCAGATTCGTGTATTCGCTGACGATGTTGTGGAGAGCTCTGAAGTCACTACTGGCGTAACTAAAATCGGGGACTATGAGCTTCACGATCTTGTGCTACTGGAGTATGATTTTTTTTTTTTTTGAAGAGTCAAATGATTGTTGTTCATTTTATTATTTGTTGTCTTACTTGTTTATCTTATCTTTTTGCAGTGACAATAGCTTTGGTGTTATTATACGTGTGGAAAGTGAAGCTTTTCAGGTTAGTAATCCCTACTTAAAAGCTAAATGGTCATAATTTGAATTTTCTAAGAATGTTGTTGTTTTTCAGGTTCTGAAGGGATTTCCTGATAGGCCTGAGGTTGCTCTTGTTAAATTGAGAGAAATCAAATGCAAGCTTGAGAAGAAATCTAGTGTACAAGANTTTCCTTAGTATTAATTTTTTCCTGTGGTCGGGGGTGGGGGGATAGAGGGAATTGTCTCTGTAATGATGTACTAACTTCAGGATGACTCTTTGTTGGAAAAGTATTGATGAAATATTAAAATTATCTGTTCTCTTCAGATTCGTGTATTTGCTGACGATGTTGTGGAGAGCTCTGAAGTCACTACTGGTTTAACTAAAATCGGGGACTATGAGCTTCATGATCTTGTGCTACTGGAGTATGCTTTTGTTTTTTGAAGAGTCAAATGATTGTTGTTCATTTTATTATTTGTTGTCTTACTTGTTTATCTTATCTTTTTGCAGTAACAATAGCTTTGGTGTTATTATACGTGTGGAAAGTGAAGCTTTTCTGGTTAGTAATCCCTACTTAAAAGCTAAATGGTCATAATTTGAATTTTCTAAGCATGTTGTTGTTTTTCAGGTTCTGAAGGGAGTTCCTGATAGGCCTGAGGTTGCTCTTGTTGAATTGAGAGAAATCAAATGCAAGCTTGAGAAGAAATCTAGTGTACAAGACAAGAATAAGAATATTGTATCAGTAAAAGATGTTGTCAGGATTCTTGAGGGCCCATGCAAAGTAAGATTCTCATTTCTAGTTTGGTTAGTATTTATAGTTATCAGATGAGATGAATGTTGGGTTAACAGGTTTTATTCCATTTGCTTTCTTAGGGGAAACAAGGTCCTGTGGAGCACATATGTAGGGGAATCTTATTCATCTATGATCGCCATCATCTTGAGCATGCTGGTTTCATATGTGCCAAGTCCAGTTCTTGTGTTGTCATGGGAGGGTCACGTAGCAACGGCGATAGAAATGTTAGCTCTTTATGTTCTTTGTTCATTTAAATCCTATGTAATTGAGGTGGACCTTCTATTTTAATTGCTATTCTACTGGCCCTTGTTAGCTCACTTGTGTTTTAATATGTGTTAGGGTGATGTCTACTCAAGTTTTAACAATATAAGGACTCCACCTCGTGTACCTCTCTTCCCAAGGAGATTTTCTAGAGGAGGCCCTCCAACTGACTGTATGTTGCTGATGATAATTGGCTCCTTGTCTACACGTTTAGTTGTTGTTGAACTTCTTATTGAGGTTGATAATATTGTGGGTAAAATTGCATTATAGTCGTTGGTCACCTTCTGTGTTTATGTTTCAGCTGGAGGAAGGCATAGAGGTGGAAGAGGTGGGCATGATGCTTTGGTAGGAACATCTGTAAAAATCCGCCAAGGCCCTTTCAAGGGCTATCGTGGGCGGATTAAAGATATTAAGGGCCAGTCAGTTCGTGTTGAATTGGAGTCTCAGATGAAGGTTGTTACAGGCAAGTCTCTATTAATGTGAGGAAATGTTATCTTATTTCTTCTTCTTCTTCTTCTTCTTCTTCTCTGTGTGTGACATTTATGACTATTCTGCTTGCAGTTGATCGGTCTCAGATCTGTGAAGATGTTGTTTCAACACCATACCGGTATGTATTGAGTTATTCCTCGAGTTCTTATCCTATGCCAGTGATCGACATCTGACTGTAGATGTTTATTGATTTGCTAGTGATTCATCTCGTTATGGTATGGGAAGTGAAACTCCAATGCATCCTTCCCGAACTCCACTGCATCCATATATGACTCCAACGAGAGATGCTGGAGGTATTGCCTTTTAAGTTCTCCTGATCTATTGGTCTTCCTTAGAATTTGGACTTTCTTTTTCTATAGCTAATATTTTAGCTAATGTTACTTCTATCAGTATGGGTATCTCTATTATTTCATTATTTTTTCTGCAGCAACTCCTATTCATGATGGCATGAGAACGCCAATGCGAGACCGGGCATGGAATCCTTACACGCCAATGAGTCCACCCAGGTTTTGGCCTTGAATCTGACTGCTTTCTGCCTGTCTTTTCTTGTTTCTGTATGCTTAGCAAGAAACTGATGTTTGAATTTTGACTAATGAATGATCTCTGATTATGGTGACAACAAACAGGGACAATCGGGAAGATGGTAACCGTGCCTCCTGGGGAACAAGTCCACAATATCGGGTTGGGATCTAGCATAATTTGGCACTTGTAACTAGATAAATATTATTTTGTTCTTTGTTTTAAGATTTAAGGCCTTGTTATTTTCTTTCAGCCAGGAAGTCCTCCTCCACGTGCTTATGAAGCACCTACACCTGGTTCAGGTTGGGCTAATATTCCTGGTGGCAACTATAGTGAGGCTGGAACACCTAGAGATAGCAGCGCCTATGGTAATTTTGGTCGTGATGCTTATTTCTTTTTTCTCAGTTGTTCATTTATGTTCTTAGGGCACATCTAAGTAAAACTAAAAACATGTTGCAGCCAATGCTTCAAGCTCATATTTGCCATCAACTCCAGGTGGGCAGTCTGTGATACTGAACTCAACGTCCTATCTTCCTGGCACTTCTGGAGGGCAGCCAATGACACCTGGAACTGGTGGTTTGGATGTTATGTCTCCTGTTATGGGTGCGTTCAGTAGTATCTTACCTTTGCTTTTGTAGAATTATGAAGTTTTTTATTATTTATTTATTCATTTTTCAAATGAACCATGTTTCCATATTATCTTTATTAACATTCCACTATTATGATTGGAGCATGACGAGATTTGTGCTTTCTGTATGGTCCGTATTCAGTTGCAAATCTTGATATGTTGGCAAAAGGTTTTGCATACTAAGGTATGGTCATATCTCCTTTTGTTCTTTAAGTAATTTTATGGCTTATAAAATCCTAGTAGAAAATTCAAAGGGGATATAATCTCAAGTTTCTAGGTTGGTTTGCTGAATAATTGGATTTATTGGTGAATCAGCTCAAACGAAACTGGTTGCTCCTCCACTTGATGTACACAATGGAGCCTTGAACTCATATGGCAAAGTGAAACAAACCAAACAGATTTTTTTATAAAATGTGATGTTACACAAAATAGGATCTTTTTCATTGCAGGGTAAAGAACTCCTTAATGAAGCTACAGGAATTGTTTTATTTTTGTACAAAAGCAAATTAAGTATTTGGTTTTGAATATTTATATACTGAACAAATCCTCAAATTCATGTACTGTCATACTTGTATTTTTGTTTTGTTCTCTATAGCCGTGTCGATTTCTTCCTATCCTAGAGCCAATCCTCTGCGAAAACTTGAAATATTACAAAGAAAAAGTCTTCAACTTACGTAGAATGAGTTTTTAGTGGATGATTACAGGATTAAACCATTTAATAAATTGCAGGATCCGACAATGAAGGACCATGGTTCATGCCAGACATTTTGGTTAATGTACGTAGGTCGGGAGAAGATTCTGGTGTGGGAGTAATTCGAGAAGTGTTTCCGGTATGTGTTCCAACGTTTTTGTCAAATTTTTGCTTCTTAGTCTGCTTGGTTCTATGCAGTATTTTAGAGATTCCGCACCTGTAATGTTTAGGATACTTGGTGACGAACTTTTGTAGATTAACTTATATATTATCAATGTGACATTAATAGATATCAACATATAAATTGGTGATCCGTTTAGAAGTAACTAATGGCAATAAATTAACCAAAGTCTCGAACTTCACTTCTTTATTTGGGTTGAATAAGACAAAGTCTGGCTCTAATAATGAATCTTACCAAAGCCACAATGTTGCGCAAGAAACAAAGCCAGGGCAAACGCTTTCCAATCTTGCTTTGGCTTCATCTACAATTTCGTCACCGCGAACTCCTAAATGACCTATTGCTCCTCGTTCGCCGTCATCACCATTATTGATCAGAATTGACTAATCACAGCCCTGAAACAAATTTTCAATGTTTCCAGAAATAATATAGAGACCCCGTAGTTTTACCCTTACGTATCTATTATGAAAAGTGAAACTTGCATCCCTTAGTGGATCTATTATAAGAAGTGAAATTTTAGTTTGTTTCCGTTAGTGGTTTTTATCTTATTTTGTCTTATTAGGAAATAACAGAATATTAATTAACTTGGTACTTCTGATTCGATTGAACAACTACCAATTCTCTTTCCTTGAACAACTGCCCCCAAAACTCTTTTTTTTTTTTTTTTTAGTTTAAGAAGTAGTTATTTCGTGGGTGAAATTTATCAAATTGCTTATATGTGCAGGTGGTGAACTCGCAAGCTGAGCTGTCATACTGAGGACAAGCCCATTTACCAACATTAGAGCTTCCAACGCTGCCGCCGCCTCCTCCATGCCACCTGCATACGATTTATCGTCCCTTCTTGATCCAATGGTCCAACATTCATGGGGCATGCAGCAGCGGCAAATGGATCCACGTCAATTTGAGGGCAATTGCTCATCATCAACTGGACCTCGTAGCGCTGATCTTCAAGCACCGGCAAGAGAACTCTCCACTGCCCAGTTCCATGCCATGCACCGAAGCTTCATCATCACCATCTCTTTCTAAATGAGACTTATCATGTCATCATGACCCTATTAACAAGTACACTACTTGATGCAGAATTTGTATGATCTTAATGCACTGGCAAGAGAACTGAATTTGTCGATGCTTTTGTTCAATCACTCCATTTTGGTCAGGAGTTCTAGGGTAAGAAACTTGTAATTCGATCCCACAACATTCTGAATGTGACTAAGAAAGTTTTTTTTTAACTAAATTCTCCTCCGCCATCACACTAAAAAATTTAGATATTACAATCAAACTATTGTATTTAAAGCCTCTTGAGGAAGTTCATCTAAAGCATAAAGTTGCCCCATTTTATGCCCTCTCGCTATTATCTGTTGATTACGATCCTTAATAACAAGACCCGGTGAATTCAACGGTAAATAAATTATCTGAAGCAAGTCTCCCAGCAAATAATAAATACCTTTTTTAGGTTTGGTACTACAAGTATAATCTTTTAAGTTTAATAGACCCTTTTTTGTACTAACATAAATATCACCAATATAGGAAATAGGAAAGCTATCACCATTGCAAACATAAATAACATCACTAACATTGTATGGTTTGATGTAAAATAGTTTACCGGGGTTGTTTATCATCTGGGAAGGAGGTCCAGTGTACTACCCAAAATTTTGAATAATGTATTTAAATAATATACATACGTTGTGTATTTGAATACATGTATAATTATGTATATGTCTATGATTTTATGTGTAGGAGTATTCATATGAAGAGAGTGTTGTGTAAAGTTGAGATGTGGAGAGAAATTTAGAAATTCTATAAAACTTAGAAAATTGTGACAGAGACTCTACACCAGTCCGCTGAATTAGGATTTATGAAAAATAAAGATTTCAAAATGACAATTTATGGATTTAGGGGACTTAAACGTAATTGACTGTTAGTACACATATATATATATATATATAGGGTCAGGCTATTGAGACCTAATTTTAGACACTAATTACACACCATTCATCTATATTTAATCTAATGGTTGAAAAGAAAGTTGAAAAATATATCACTGTAATCATTCACATTCAATTACCCCTAATATTCAAATCTCTTTCTACCTAAATGGAATTAACGTAACTTCTTCTTCTTTGCCTACCATCTACAATCTATCAATCCGATCTTCAATTCAATTCCTAAGCCTCTGCTTTGTGCAGGATCAAAAAATATATGTGTCATTTAATATTTACTTTGGTGTTCTTTTCATCAGTTCTAGCAGGGTACGTTGATTTTTTTTTTTTTTTTTTTGTTTCTAGTGGTTTTCCTTGTCTTGAGTTTTGNGTGTCATTTAATATTTACTTTGGTGTTCTTTTCATCAGTTCTAGCAGGGTACGTTGATTTTTTTTTTTTTTTTTGTTTCTAGTGGTTTTCCTTGTCTTGAGTTTTGTTTTGTTGTTGAATATTTGTAGGCGGCTCAAAATGGTTTCTGGGTGTTTGTTGACAAGGCTAGCGGGAGACACTTGTGGAGGAATCGTAGGTAGATGAAGAAATATTCGAAAGTGAAGGGATGTTAAGAGTTTTTAATCATTAGGGTATTTGAAAAAAAATTTAGTAATTTGGAATCTTTTGTGGTTGTTTTCTTAGGAAGAGAAAGAATCATAGTTTGGAAGAAAAGAATCATTAAGAATTGTAGTTTGAAAGAAAAGAATCATTCTTTCAATAGAAGATCTCATACCACTCTGTAAATGTATGAAAATGATCAATTAAATAGCCAACTCCGTAAGTTTTGATTAATGGAAGAAAAAAGATCGTATTCATGTGATGGGTCAGAAAGATTTTAAACATTTCTTCTACATTCTCGATAATCTTTCATTTTGTAATAAATTGAAACATTATGTCTAACAGAAAAAACTTATATACAATAATCTTTCAAAGAAAAATAAATTACAGATTAAGATAAGAATGCAGCATGTGCATTGGCCATAAAAGCAGCATCTTTAGTTTGAATCAACTTATAGCCCAATAGACATGTATAGAAGTGCTAGTAAGGCTCCTTATGGAACTGGAGAAGAAGTTGAAAGAGTTGCTTTGATTTCTTAAAGTTGAAAGAGAGTTGAATGTTAAGGATAATTGAGTACAAGTGATTATAGTGGTATATTTTTTAACTTCTTTTTTAACCATTAGATTAAACGTAGATGAAAGGTGTGTAGTTGATGTCTAAAATTAAGTCAAAAAATTAAGTCCCAATAGTTTGACCCTTTAAATATACTAGTTTCACGTTGCTTAGATACAAATTGGGAAATGACTTAAGGATTTATATAAATGAGTACGCTGCTTCTTTGTTGCTTTTATCCCACAACAAAATTTATCAAGTATTGTTTTAACTCTAGGAAAAATTCATCTCTAGTGGATAGTATAAATTCCTCTAAAAGGTGTAAGTGAGGGAATAATGTTGGATCCAATGAAGACTTTCAAACCGTTCAAAAGGCGGATTACCATCATAGGAAAGGAGCTTGGGTATTAAAAATTAATGGAGAGAAGAAAGTAATACCTTTGTTTATCAAAGAGTTTTCTGAATCTTAGTCTTCCTGGTGTATGAGTATCATTTGGTATGGGCACAACAGGTGGGTGTCAATAGTGCATAACTTTTCTATAATCAGAAGAGAAAGAGAGAAGTAGAGAAGGTGACGGTTAGGGAGGGAGATAATGACTAGAGAGGCAATAAGATTTCAGCTTTATAATCATATTATAAGTTTAATCCTAATGAGCCATTAGACCACCTTTGCATGAGTCTAATCCACGTATTTAAGCTCAATAATATATCTAGTCCAAAATCAACCCTTATGTGAGTCTAACCAATACGTAAGTTCAATCTTATTATACATTTCATTCTATTGAATACATCATCTTTTATTTTTAATTTAACCACACGACATTATCAAATAAGTC
Source organism: Bursera palmeri (assembly GCA_026225775.1). Classification (NCBI taxonomy): domain Eukaryota; kingdom Viridiplantae; phylum Streptophyta; class Magnoliopsida; order Sapindales; family Burseraceae; genus Bursera; species Bursera palmeri. The sequence continues at coordinate 8,259 of JANKKB010013074.1, forward strand.
CTAATTAAATCATATATTTTTCTTACATAGAAGTCCAAACGAATCAAACAGTTACCTATGAAATTTTATAAACATATTTAATTACAAGCTCCAATAGAATGGGTCCAATACCCGTTTATCTCATAAATGTAATGGACTTTATCCATTAACTATAGCTTATTCCATTATATACAGAGTTGTAATATTGAATTAAATACTTTTTTTACAATAAAACTTTAAAATTTAATCGAATAATTTCATTTCATTAAATTATTTTTTTAAGTTCATCAATTGAGCAACAAAACTATATAAATACCTCATAAAACATTGATAATTGAAGCAACGAATCAAACAACTACTTATATAACTTTATGATAAACATATTTAATTACAAGCTCCAATAGAATTGGCCTGGTATCTTTTATCTCATAAATATAATGTGCTTTATCCATTAACTCTAACTCATTCCATTATACGCATAGAGTTAGATTCTTGAATTAAATATTATTTTTACTATAAAATTTAATAATTTAATCTGATTAAATTATTTCTTTAAGTTCATCAATTAAGCAACAAAATTACATAAATACTCTCATAGAATATTGATGCTTGAAGCTAGGTTAATTTTATCCTTTTATCATTCCAATTACATATTTATGATTTAAATAATCTATATTGTTTACAATTATTATATTATTAATTCTAAAATTGTTTAATGAATTATTGTAATAGAAATGTTTTAGTAGTTATAAAAAAAATCACAAAGTTTTCTTAATAATTTAATATAGAATATCCTAAGAAACCTAAGTTTCCTACCAAACTTAGAAAAAACTCAAGTTATCATAATTTAGGATATTGGATTGTCAACAATATGTTTTCCTTAAACATTTAATCAAACCGAACATAGGTTAGAAAAGCATTTTCCTTTCCCCTAGTTTTACTGCAACCAAACATCACCTAAGTGGTGGGTCGCAGCCCGCAATCAATTTCAAAAATCGGGTTTGCTGTGATTGCATACAATGTCGGGCTCTACGATGACAAGAATACCGAACAGGTACTTGACACCTATATCACCATCCAGACTTTGCCAAATAAATGGCATCAAAACAGGTTTACAGGGAGGGGTTAGGCGAGTTTGTGATAATGTTAATTGAGTTTTAGGGGTTTAATAAGGTTGATTATTTAAATTAAGTTTAATCAGTGAAATAGTTGGACTTGCACTATTCATCAGGGACGTGATATGCAATAGTTATTGGGTTAAATACATAGACACCCCCAAGGTTTGGTCTAAGTAATAAACTCACCCCTGTTATTCATAAAGTAACATAAAGACCCCCATTTTGATATTTTAAGTAACATTAAGACCCCTATTTTTATGGGTCAAGACCCCCATGTTTTCTAATTCACCCCCATGTTTTCTAATTCTGGGGGTCTTTATGTTACTTTATAAACAACAGGAGTGAGTTTGTTACTTAAACCAAACCTTGGGGGTGTCTATGTATTTACCCCAATAGTTATTAGGTTTAATTGCTTACAAGGACGGACATGGAATATTAATTACTAGCATTTGGCATTTATTTATTAATTTCTTACAAAACTTAATAATAGCCTTTATCTACATATGGTAATCAATTTTGAAAAATTACTAAAATTATTAAATTAGAGATAAAAATATATATAAATGGATAAAGTGCTCTAATAGTAGCATTTATTTTTAAAATAAAAATCAATACAATCTTAATAAATAATTAAACTGATTAAATTAGAGAAGAAATTTATTTTTTTAAGAGTTATACTCCCATATTATTACGTTCTAAAGTTTCTTTTTCTGAAAGTAATGTTGGAAATCTGTAAACATATGAAAAGAATTGGATAATTAGCGTAGACGAATCATTTTTCATGGATTTGAGAGCATTTAACACTTCAATTGACAACATTGAATGATGGGTCCATGACTCCAATTAAAAGCCATCAATTAGCGATATTACTCACATTTAAACGCCGTCGTTTAAATCTATTCAAAAGTATTCATATTCATGTTCTATTCGGAAGTATTCATATTCATGTTCTTCCCTCGCATACACAAGTTGATTCCTCCTCTTCAGCTCCATGCTTCCATTATCTAAACAAAGAAACCTGAACAAGAACATGGGAACCTGGAAGAGCAGCAAAACAAGATTTCTGAATCCGAATCATCACACTCCATGCACACGCGCTCACCAGATTTTAGCCCTGTTCCTCGTTGCCACCACATACTTGGTGGCTACGTTCTCATTCAATCCGGACCGCTCACCGCAAAAGCTCATACGGTTAAACGGTGGATATCTCGCTTGGCCGGAAAGAGGATATGGGTCCCGGCTCTCCCTTAAGATCTACGTCTACGATGAGTACGAGATCGACGGACTGACTACGTTGATGTACGGAAGAGAAGGGAACCTGACCACAGAGGATTGCGATAAAGGCCGGTGGGGTACCCAGGTTAGAGGCTCCTGCATTACTGTTATTGCATGCAAATCCATTTGCTGAAATGTTAAACAGATTTTCAGAAGCAAAGTAGCCAGAAGGTGAAAATAAAACAACAAAACACTATATATATATATATATATATGATAACAATAGACGTAGAGAAAATGATAAGTAACTTATGCATGGTTGTTCAGCCAAAATGCTTGGCCACACCTGCAAAGACCCTCACAGCCGATGATTGTGACAAAGGCCAGTGGGGTACTCAGGTAACGAATTTTATGCCAAAACCTTTTTTTTTTTTTTTTCATCCAAGTATTGGTGACTTGGTGTGTGTATGTCCAATTAAAAATTTTTTGTGTTTGATGTATCCATAATGTATATACTTTAGATTATTCTCTCTTTGGTGCTACAATTGTTGCTGTTAACATGTTTGATACATGATGCTGAATAGAAAGCAGAAAGGATTAGATAATTACATTTATATGTCGGTTTTGTTCATTAAAGGGTTTGATTTTTATCAGTTCAACAACATATTGATTTTGGGAATGGATTACTATTATTTTGCATTTGTAGTAATGCAATGTATATGTATGGTTGATTTGTAGGTTAAAATACATAGGTTACTTATGGAATCCAGATATCGAACAAGAAACAAAGCGGAAGCAGATCTCTTCTTTGTGCCAGCCTATGTCAAATGTATTATGGTTATGGCAGGACTAACTGAGGAAGTGATAAACCAGACCTATGTTAAGGTAAAATCGAATAACTTCCTTCATTTACCAAAGCATTCTAGATAATTATATGCAGACGCTGGCTACTATTATTTCATACAACTCATTCAGGTCATAAGTCAAATGCCCTATTTCAAGCGATCAGGAGGCCGTGACCACGTATTTGTCTTCCCAAGGTTTGATCTCTCAAGTTAATTAAAGCCCATTATAGCCATCGATTCATATCATCCGTATATTAAGTCAGTAAATGTTATCACATCGATATTTATTGTAAAAATTATCATTTAATTAGCTTATTTATCTACAGAAGACAAAGATTCTTCCTTGACATTATCTCTACTTAAATCTTTTTCCAAAAATGTAATGGGTGGTCACACAAAATGAGCTAATGAAGAGATATAAAAGACAATTCTTTATTCATCCGTATTTTTACTCCTCAGCCATACATGTTGTGAGAAAATTAAAAGTAACAAGACATAAAGTTAATAATAATATACCTTAATTTATAGTCAGGATCTACAATGGTTTGAAATGATTTTTGTGTACCTTTCTTAACTTGATGCAGTGGTGCTGGAGCTCATTTTTTTACGTCTTGGTCAACATTCATAAACCGTTCCATATTTCTTACTCCTGAGGTATATATTATGCAGACTCTCTGAATGTTCTCTATATTTTAGCTTAAATGATTTGGTTTCATCCTAATTTATAATTGTCGAATGTATCTTAGCATATGATTCATGCTGATTGTTTTGCATTAGAAAAGAGAAAAGGAAATATGTAACCTCCTTAAATTCATTAAATATGGATAAAGCAGCCAATTGTTCTGGTGTTATGTGGTATCACTGTCATTAATTTCCTGGGTGGGTTTGATCAGGCTGCATTTACGCTATTTAAGCTTTTCACAACCTAGCAATTTTTCTTTTGATTTTAACTGGGAATTGTGAACTCGGCTCAGAAAAGGTGATGAATCTATGTTTAAGTGTAGGCAGATCGGACGGATAGAATAGAAACAACTGCCTTCAATACATGGAAAGATATCATAATTCCTGGCAATGTCAACGATAACATGACCACAGATGGGCCTTTCCGGGTCCATCCTTTGCCTTTATCAAAACGCAAGTACTTGGCTAACTATTTAGGACATGCTCAAGGAAGGATTCCTCGTCTTCAGTTGATCGATCTTGCAAAGCAATATCCAGGCAAGGTAAATATGCCTTCTCGTAATTATGAATCCCTAACTGCATAGATGAATTTGCCTCTGCAACAATTGATTCAATATTGTGTCTGTACATATATATATACATCAGTTGGAATGTCCAGATTTGAAGCACGATTTGGCTCACAAGTTTGATAAGTTGGAATACTTTGAACACCTGCGTAACGCCAAGTTCTGCCTGGTACCTCGTGGCTTGTCATCTTGGACTCTCCGCTTCTTCGAGGCTTTCTTTGTGGTCTGTCCTGTCATTCTCTCTCGATTTGCAATCACACAGATAAGATAGGCCAATTGGGATTTATTATTAATATCTGCAAATTGTTTTGCTGAACAGGAATGTGTCCCGGTTATATTGTCAGATCAGATAGAATTACCATTTCAGAATGTCATCGACTACACGCAAATAACAATCAAGTGGCCAGCCTCTCACATAGGTCCACAACTTCTGGAGTACCTAGAATCCATACCAGGTCAAGTTCAACTTCAGCCTTATTTTAAATAATAGTATCCTTCAGTATTTGATGCTGCTTAACTAGGCTTTTTTTCTTGTCAGATGAGGATCTAAAGCTTATGATAGATCGAGGTAGACAAGTGAGGTGCTTATGGGTTTATGCTCCAGAATCAGAACCATGTTCAGCAATGCATGGAATTTTATGGGAACTTCAGAGGAAAGTGAGGCAGTTTCAGCAGTCAGCTGAGACATTCTGGCTGCACAATGGAACTATAGTTAACAGAAACCTGATAGATTTTGATAATTGGAGACCACCGATGCATTTGCCTTGAATTTCATCCAAAATAAATCTTTTCAGCTCCATATTTGATCATGATCAAGAGGGTACCGGACCAAGAAAAGTATTCGGCCGGCTTCCCCCCATCAAGTGCTGGTGGTAATATAAGATGGGCTAAGGAGTATTTTCTTAAAAAAAGAACACTAATTTTACAATGAGAATCTGTCATGGTTTATACCATTTAATATTGCTTGATTTCCATGTATTTTCTTCAATATTAATTGGAAAATTATCCCCTACCACTTTATATTTGTTTGTTTGGAAATTGGAATTAATGGAATGAGAATGACAGCATTCACTTGCATTTTTCATGTTCAAGTCTATGTGCTTATCAGGATGGAAAAATTCGATGTACTTCAATTCTTTTACACATACAATTAAATTTTGTCAAAGACAAAAATTTTATGGGTGAAAATATATGAAATTAAAGAAATCTCACTAATTTAAAAGTCATATGTGGCAACAAAAAAAAAAAAACAGAAAAGATTTAAGTCAAATAAATTCATATATTTTAAGGAATTTTACGATTATTTAATTTAGTAAATTGTAACGTTGTGGCTTTCACAAAATAACTTTATGCTACATAAAATCTAATGTTACTGTACACCAGTTTGCATGGTAACATGGCAAAATTTGGCATTCCCTTGCATGATGAATATTTTTTTTGGCGACGCGGCGTCGTTTTAATGTCCTCAGGCTCTGATCATCCTCAATTTCTTCCTGAAACCACTCCACTTCCGCTGAGATTACCACACAGAAAGAAATGGGAAGCTTGAACAACAAACCCAGAATCTTCAGTGCCCACCACCACACTCCCTGCACCCGCACCCACCAGATCGGCGCCCTCCTCCTAGTCACTGCCACTTTCTTTCTCACCAGGCTTTTCGACCAATCATTCTCTCCGTGCAACTACTCCTCGCTCGATCACGACCGTTCATCACATCAAAACCTTCTACTCATAT
>JANKKB010013074.1:14447-32323 GCA_026225775.1 Bursera palmeri
TAAAGGCCAGTGGGGCACTCAGGTAATTTTCCTACGAAAGTTGCCCATTTGTTGTATGATTTTTGAAATATTGTTGAATATCATCCAACGTTTTGATTGTAACTTAGGATTTCCATTCGAGCTCACTATCGTTAGTGTTTGAAATTAATTGATTGAGCTTTGCCACGGGTCCGGTAATGTTACCTTCACAAATTGAACTCATGTGTATGTATTTTATGTTACTGTGATGATATATACCTGTTGTCTCCAGTAATGTTATCTGATACTTATACTGGTAACATTACATTCCTACTAAAACAATCAATGAGACAAGATTTTGAGTTGTAATTGCTAGTGAACTTCGGTGATAACAGAAAATTTTTATTTTGTTTGTTTATGTGTGAATTGTAGGTTAAAATACATAGGCTGCTTTTACAATCGAGATTTCGGACAAGAAAGAAAGAGGAAGCGAATTTGTTCTTTGTGCCGGCGTATGTAAAATGTGTTAGGATGATGGGAGGTCTTAATGATAAAGAGATTAACCAAACATATGTCAAGGTAAAATATTACTCTTTTATCGCTTGAGTTACTGAATTCTTGTGCTTTTGTGGTCATTTTGTTAATCTTGTTGTTTTCAGGTCTTAAGTCAAATGCCATATTTTAGGCGATCCGGAGGCCGTGACCACATATTCGTCTTCCCAAGGTGTAGATGTTGATCTAATTGTAATATTGTAAATAAGTGCATTTATGTGTGTATGCCTGTATATCAGGAAATGTAGCCAGCAAGAATTTCGTTTAAGTGTACAAGAAGTCTTGGGAATGGATCATATGCATACCGGGCTTTGGGCACTCTTTTTATGAGTGGATCTGAACTAAGATGCTTAAATTAAAATATTGGTATGAGAAAGAAAAAGACAGAGACAGAGAGCATGAGAAAAAGGATTTATTTATATTTTTATTAAATAACTAAAAAAGACTGTTGTATAGAATTTACAAGTTCATAACTGAATTTGCATTTGTATGGTTACATTCTAAGTTGCGCTTATTCTTTTTGCGTCTTCTTAGTAGTAGCATATAAGTAAAAGTTATCTTGTGTCAGTTCCAGTGGAGAAATATTTGCTTCCAAGAACTTAATTTCTACAATATGAGCACTTTTCTTCCCATGGTTGTGATATTGTCAACTATATACTGTCATATTTAATCTCTTTGGTGATTTATGCTTCATCTATGCTTTATTCATATTTTGTAAGTTTTTCTTCATGTTGATGCAAATTTGCATTCTTTTCTGCAATTGCAGTGGTGCTGGAGCTCACTTATTTAGATCTTGGGCAACATACTTAAACCGTTCCATAATTCTTACTCCTGAGGTATTATCCTTCTCAACACATTTGATGTGCTTTCTTGTACTAATTTAGTTGTGCTGTTAAATGTGGTTTCTTACTCCCTTATACTGGTTAGTAAAACACTTAATAACATGATGGGTATTGTTTTCTAATTACTTCAAGAATGTGGAAAGTGAAGTGGATGTAATAACCTCATACTAGGCATTGTTTCAATAGGATGGCCAAGTGATGTTGTGGCTTTCAATACGGTGTAACCATTGATTCTATAAAGAACTTTCAATTTGGCTACAACTTGATACCTTGTACACTATTATGAGGTTTGTTACTTCAATGTGGTAACAACCATTGGAATTGTCTTATTTTTGGAATCTTCTTTTAGACCCTTAAACCTGGACTTTCATCATTATGATTTTTTTCCCTTCTTTTTTGCTTCACCTTTTATGGTTTTCAATGATGGTAAAATTCTGGCTTGGGGTCTGTGTTGCCTACTATTTATGGAAAATCTTCAGTACTTCTCTGTAGCCTACTGTATGTTGGATTTAATTTTATTATCCTGCTAGCTTATCTTTTGGCTAACAAATATTGATTCGTATGTTAGTGCAGGGAGATCGAACTGATAAGAGAGACACAAGTGCCTTCAATACATGGAAAGATATCATCATTCCTGGAAATGTTGATGATGGGATGACTAAACATGGACCCACCATTGTCCAGCCTCTTCCCCTATCAAGACGGAAGTATTTAGCGAATTATCTAGGTCGTGCACAAGGGAAAGTTGGTCGTATTAAGTTGATTGAGCTCGCAAATCAATATCCAGATAAGGTATGTCATCTTCTGTGTCTTACTGATCATCTGATTTATTTATCTTTTTGTCAAACTTTTGTGTTTTGTATTTAAGTAAGAAATTCAGTTGAAACATAAATCATGAGATTGGTGTTCATCTTGCTATTTTGATGTGGAGGTGTATTTACATATTCAAAGTTTTTGAAAGCAGAGTTAAAACTTTATCTTGGTTATTGATCATATGCATTTGCAATTTATTAGAGTAGTTGGGATCACAAACAGGTTTACTGTTAGTTTGAAACTACCATTTATTGTAATTGCAATATCCAGTTACAACTTACAAACACATGTTTGTATTTGCGTAGCGAAGAAAATATTTGGCAGCTCAGGATTAATAGTAACTTCATTTGAGTTGTTCTTCAAAACCTGTTAATGCCTGATTTCAGAATCATTTACATCTAGTCTTACTATTGGAATTGGTTATTGAATTGCTAAGACTTTGTACTTTTATGAAGTTCATGTATCTTCATTGGTATATCGACCTTGAAACCTTGCATTATTTGGCCTACTATCAAGCACCAAAAGCTAATTAATTTTACTTTTGGTGGTTTTTTAAAGTGAGATAGAAAAGATTAATATTGATATTGTAAACAGTTGGAATCTCCAGATTTGAAGTTCAAAGGCCCTGGCAAATTGGGAAGGATGGAGTATTTTCAACACCTGCGCAATGCCAAGTTCTGTCTTGCTCCACGTGGAGAGTCGTCCTGGACACTTCGGTTTTACGAGTCTTTTTTTGTGGTCTCTCCTCTTTCTCTCCCCCATTCCTCTCTCTTCCAAAAATATTGTGATTGAGTCACTGAGGTAATGGAAATGGAATTTTCTGAGCAGGAGTGTGTACCTGTTATCTTATCGGACGAAGCAGAATTTCCTTTCCAGAATGTCATTGACTACACCCGGATATCAATCAAATGGCCATCCAGCCGAATAGGTCCCCAACTCTTGGAGTACCTAGCTTCAATACCAGGTCAGATTCAGCAAGTTATTGTTTCACGTACTATACCATAGTATTATACAACTTACCTTAGACCTGCTTTTCAGATGAAGATATCAAACGGATGATAGCTCATGGTAGACAAATAAGGTGCTTATGGGTTTATGCTCCAGAATCAGAGCCTTGTTCTGCAATGCAAGGAATATTGTGGGAACTTCAGAAGAAAGTGAGGCAGTTCCACCAGTCAGCTGAGACATTCTGGTTGCACAATGGATCTATTGTGAATAGAGACTTGATTGAATTTACAGGCTGGAAACTTCCTGTACCATTGCCTTGACTGTGATACAGATTCCCTTTGCATCATTAAATCGTTTCTGTTGCATATTGCTCCAGTTCCATCACATCTGCAACTTTCTGATACTGGCTAAAAGTTTTGTCCAAATTCTTTTGAGTTGTACAATATTATCTCCTGGTAGACTAATAATTTCTATTCTTTTTTAACAAATCGAGTGTTGTATAGACAGCTTCAAATTATTGTATACCTTGTAAAAGAAATGGTTAATGGTATTATAGATGATTGTATTTTGGTCAAATGTTCCATTCAGAATAAAATCCTTGCAATTCTCATGATTTCAGTGCAAAATGATAATCCTAGTAGTTAATGGTGTATGTAGTTTTCTGGTGGATCCATCATTTTTCGGAAACTCAATTCGAGATTTTACGAATCCTAAATTGGTTCTACCAGTTAGCAGTAAGTAATCATGGGGCTTGGTCTAGGTTTTACAACAATGGTCTTTTGGCAAAGTTGAAGCTTTTGCTGACACTGTTGCTAGGTTTTTCTCGTTTAGAATACAAGCTACTTTCTGCATGTCAAATTCGAGATACAGGACATTAGTGCAAGCTTGGCCATATACAGAGAAGTCAGCTATCATCGAACCTACCGTGGTATTTTTATGCCGTCTCCTTTTCTGGTTTTTGCTCATAAAAAATCGGATTGCAATTTCGTGTTGGGATAAATACATAGACCCTTCCAACGTTTGAACAAAGTAACAAACTCCATCCAAATTTTGAGAAAGTAATATAGACACCTATAAAGTTTGGTTAAAGTAATATAAACCTTCCTAGATTTTTTTTAAGATTTTTTTACCCTTATTGTCTTATTCAAAAGTTAACAAAATAATAAAAGGTTCCATACAAATTTTATTAATCACATAAAACCCCAACATACTTAATTAATTATTACAAAACCTCTGTTACAAAAATTTAATATATATACATAGATTGTAGTTTTATATTTTTTAAAATAATTTAAAAATAATAAATTTATGTTATTAAAACATCAAACGAATATATTTTTTATATATATTTAATATTAATATAATAAATTTCTAAAAATAAGATACATATTTTTTTAGAAAAAAACTTTTTGTGAAAAATCACCTCAACGAAAATAATTGTTAACATTAGAGAATCTAAAATCTTCTAAACTAACTAGTCTAATCATATATGTCTCATACTTTTTTATATATTTTTTTTTAAAGCATTTCTTATAGACATGTCTTAATTATTTAAAAAAAAAATGTTACTTGTTCCCTAAGATTTTATCTTATAATATTTAAATATATCTATTCAATATTTTAAAATGTTATTACTTTTAAATTTATTAGAAAAAAATATAAAAATATAATATATATTTTATGTTATTTCAACAATATAAAAAATAAAAAATATAATATTAAAAATATAATGTTAAAAATATGTAATTTTATAAATATTTATTAGAATGTATGAAACAAATATGATTGGAACAACTACTTTAAAAGTTCTTAGGTTCTTCCATGTTAATAATTTTCCTCGTTTAGGTGATTTTTCATAAAAAAAATTGTTCTAAAAAAACAAATGACAAAAATATGTCATTTATTTTTTTAGATTTATTAAATAATATTAAAAAATTTATAAAATATATTTATTCAATATTTTAAAATATTAATATAAATTATTTAAAAAATATATAAAACTATAATATATATATATATATATATATTTAGTGGTAATAAGGGGTTTTATGATAATTAATAAAATGTGTTAGGGTTTTATATGATTAATAAAACTTTTTTGGAACCTTTTATTATTTTGTTAAGTTTTGAATAAGATAAATAAAGATAAAAAAATCTTAAAAAAGACTCTATGAGGTGTCTATGTTATTTTAGTTAAACTTTGTATGTATCTATGTTACTTTTTTTAAATTTGAAGGGAGTTCATACTTTGTTCAAACGTTGAGGGTATCATATATGTGCCCCATTTCATGTTCGGAGGAATAAATAAGAGACCATATGCCAGCTGTGATGATGGCTTCGAAGTGGGCACCGGAGCTTCCAAGATACATGCCATTAAGATGTGAGAAAGATCGTTGCTCATTCGTACTGCAGTGGCTCATGGGCTATTCCATCAGCAACGGTCAGGACTTTAGTAAAACGAAATTAAATGAATGGTAGAATAACAGACATTACAATTTTTTACGAAATTTTGTTTTTGGCAGCCAAGATTACACACCCTCATTCCATATCAAGGTAAGAGTTTGCATGTCATCTCATCTGAGGATGGTCTGATCAATAATCGAGAGAACAATTTTGTTTCTTTTCTTTTCTCTTTTTAGCTTTTTCCTAAGCGAAGAAGAAAAGGGACGAAGGGGAAACATGAAAAACAAATTAATTGTAAACCACATGAATCACAATGCTATTAGATCTATACATGACAGTAAGAAACACATCTAAACCTGCATAAATTATTCAAAACAGAACAGAAAGGATTAAGACATTCAAGAAAAGGAAATATTGTCCCTTTTTTTGTTTGGCTGGACCAGAAAACGGAAATATCTATTTAATAAACAAAGAGGCATGCATTGATTAGCTCCTAATTGACAATCCAACATTACAAGTTTATAATCACTTTATACAAACTATTCATATAACCATGTTTGCACAGAGAGTAAATCTTACTCAGATTTGTAAACAAAGCATTCTGTTCTCCAAAAAACCCTCAAAATGTTTAGTAAAAAACAACTCTTGAACATATATGTTATGAATGGGGAACCCGGCTGTCAGCTGGGGGAATAGTATGCATTTTATATTTCATAACCACCACCTCCAGGATGCCATCAGGACGAAAACAGGGAGAGAACAATCGGGGGTCAACAGGTCCTGGCAGATTAAAGGAAATAGTAAATGGTCCAGGTGGGCATAGTTGCTGGACTCTCAACTGATAGGAATTTGATGAGTCTTTCAGAATACCTACATCGTTTATATCTCCTTGTATATAAACCTTTCCATCACGGTTGATCTCACATTTCATCTTACCTGTAAGGACAAGCCTTATCTAATGTCAGCTCATTTCAGGGACAGAGCCATGTTCAGTTCAGTTGTAACAACTTGATATCACCTATTATTTCTTTCTCAACGTGTCAAATTTCCCGCACAACATCCAATGTGACCTATAATTATTTTCTCAACTTGTCATGCTACACTTCTAACCAAAATACAGATTTGATGTTTAATGTTACTAACGGTTCACAGTAGAAGTCAATGTACTATATCATTAGCAAATCATAATTTAGATAGAAGCCTATTAATACTTTCTCAACTTGTCACATTGCCCTTCTACCTAAAATACAGATTTGTTGTTTAATGTTACTATCGTCTCATAGTAGAAGTCAATGTATCATAAGCAAATCATAATTTAAATACGTGCGTATTATTACTTTCTCAACTTGTCACATTGCACTTCTAACAACAATACAGATTTCACCTTTAAAGTTACTAACATCTCACAGTAGATGTCAATGTACCATATTATAAGCAAATCATAATTTAAATACATGCCTATTATTACTTTCTCAACTTGTCACATTGCACTTCTAACTAAAATACAGATTTGATATTTAATGTTACTAACGTCTCACAGTAGAAGTCAATGTCCCATACCATATGCCAAACATAATTTAAATACAAATATCAAAACTCCTGAATTGGTATCATAGTAAGTTTCTACTAACTAAAATTACACTTGTGTAATTCATAGCACTTGAGATTTATATCATGGAAATGTGATTGCACTAAATTTTCAAGATGGAGGATTGGTTATATTGTATAAAAAATGATCTAACATTGGTGATATGGTATAAAAAATAATCTAACAGACTGGATAACCTCAAGTAAAACTATTAACAAGTTACTCATATTAACACTCAATTTATTATACTATCACTACAGACTGTGAAATATATACACATATATAGGACCATATCGATGGTACAAATAAACTATCATATAATGCTTTTAATATATAAAACTAAGTACATTAACAATTGCAAATATTTATAGCATTATGTATTAAACAGACATAGTATGCATCCATTTATATGTTGCAGTTTGTAATTCTTGAAGTCACCCCCACCGAGCGAAACTTTTGGTTCGGTCATTGGCTCCTACACTTATTACTTTTCAACGAGGAGACCCCATTGTATGCCACACCGCAAACAAATGCATCTTAATACCAATTATGCTTTCATGTTTCATATCATTTCTCACAATATTAACCAGACAATGACAAGAACTTATCCTATTCCTTTGCCTATTTCACATGCATAATGCATCTCACGCATCAATTAAAAATGAAAAAAAAAAAAAATTGATCCTTACTTTGATCCTTTCGGATACCAGGCAGTGCAACTCGGAAAAGGTAGGCACTTTCACTCACACCAATGTCAACAAGACCAACAGGTGGCGCAACGCTACCTTGCTTGGCAGTTCCAGTCAAAACAACTGATGGCTTCAATTGCGGATGCTCAAAATTACTTCCCACATCCATGCTTCAAAGTTCAGCTTCCCCACCTACTCAATCAAAATAAGCTTAAAAGAGTGCGAGTAAAGAAATTATCCATTATAAAAGCATTTTGAATTTTTAAATTGGAAAAACGAAACAGAAGAAACGACATAAAATCCATTTCGACGCTAGGTAAACAACTTCGTTCAATCCAGCAAGAGAGTGATCAATTCCAAATCACCCCATCAAAACCCACAGACAAAATCATGCCTTTCACACTCCCTTATTAGTGCAAATCTTGGCAGCAAAAGGGTTAGCTATTGGGCAAAGCAATGAATCAGTGAAGCGAAGATTGTTGAAGAAGAAACAAACCCACCTTCATATTGATTAGTTAACATTGTGCAATGCAACAGCCAGCTAAGCGAGGAACGACAAGAAAGAAAAGTTGAAAATGATAAAAATATACCTGAAAGGAGTCAAAGAAAATGGTGGGTACCAGCACTGTAATGAAGTGGGAAGAAGAAGGAGCTAGGGTTCTTAGATACCCAATTAAAGCCTCTTACATTCACGATTCGCCCGCCAATCCCCATGTTGTTTGTTTGTTTGTTTTTAATAAACAAAATGGTTAATTAAATCATATTTTTTTAATTAAATAACTATTAGAAAAAAACTTAATAGCTTAATGTTGTTTGTTTAGTCTAGAGTTTTATTTTGTTAAATTTATATTGGAACTTATAATTTTAATTTTAATTTTATGACATTTTTTAGTAGTTCATTCTAATAATAAAAAGCGACAAAGAAAAGTCAATTTTAATTATGTATAATTTTGGTTTTTTAAAATAACTTTTTAGTATAAAAAATTATTAAAAAAAAAAAAAAAAACACAAACGAAAGAAGGAAGAGTTGAGTACAAATGTGCCACGTTTCAGCAAGAGATGAAGGACTTCTATCAGAAATCGCCCACGAGTACATCAGTAACACCACGGCCACAAAAAATAAGAAGTAAACAGTGAACAGCTCAATTTCTAGAACAATTCTTTCCCTTTAATTTGTTTCTTTCTTTAGTAAACTCAAACTCAAACAGAAACTTCTCTGCATTGATTCTCTCAAATTAAAGAAGCGTGGAAATATTTTTATTTTCTCATTTCTCTTGCCAGTGTCTAGAGATCTGGAATGGGAACAACTTTATTATTCAGTGGCTGCAGCTTTTCCTGGAGATGTAACCGCACTTTGCTTCCTCATACTTCGCTAGAAACTGGGTTGTCAAGGTTTAAAACGATTGCATGTTCAAGTGGAACTGACTTGGTTGATGGAGAAACTGAACGTGAGGCACACACTACTGGGGTTGTGCAGAGAAGATCAGTGTTACTCTCTGGAGCTTCCTTAATTTCTTCTTCAGTTTTGGGGTTTCCAGGAGATGGATTGGCAGTTGTGAAACAAGGCCTTCTGGCGGGAAGGATACCTGGCTTGTCTGAACCAGATGAACAAGGTTGGTTACTTTGTTTTAATGTTTCTATGCATTCATATGTTTTCATATACTGTGCATCCTTATTTTCTGCTTTTCTCTATGTTAATATTAACCTGCAACAGCATGGTTGATTGACTTGTATAAGAACTTTTTAAATAAGCTGCCCAATGAACCTGAGAGTCGAATTTTTTAATCATATTTCATTGATATCATCTGTCTGTAAGAGTTGAATTGGAAAGATGCAGAGTAGCCGGTGTATGGCTCCCAATTGGACTTAATTGATAGCAAATTGACATTTAGACATTGAGCCTAGAAACCATGCAGATAGTGCATCTCTTGAAACCTAATTTAGCAGGATGCCTACAAGCTGCATTAATTCTTGTCTGCTTTTTCAATTATAAGTGAATGGTTAGCTTCATTGTGAAAATATATGCTCAGACAGGTTGGAGGACTTATCGCAGACCGGATGATAAATCTGGAGGGCATGGTGTTGGATGGAGTCCAATCATCCCTTACCTATTTTCAGTGCCTGCGGAATGGGAAGAGGTGATAATCTTCTTTAACTAAAGACTTTAACACTATACTTGAGTTGTGATTTTTACTCATATATCCATTTTTTTACCTTCTCTCATCACATCACTAACCCTTTGAATTGTCTGTTTGTCTGCATTTCAGGTTCCAGTGTCAATTGCAGACTTAGGTGGGACAGAGATTGACTTGAGATTTGCCAGTACAAAGGAAGGACGATTGTTTGTCATTGTTGCTCCCGTCCTCAGATTTGCAGATAGTGAGTTCAAATTTCTAATTGTGCAAGATTTTGTTCAGAACAGCTCTCTGCTACTGTATCTAAATACTCTTATCTTATCTATAACGTGCTTTGTAGCAGCATTTTCCTATAACTAACATTTTCAGTGTAATTGTCTGTGATGTATAGATCTTGGTGAGAATGCTACAATTGAAAAGATAGGACCTCCAGAGAAAGTGATTAGTGCATTTGGGCCAGAAGTGATAGGGGAGAACGTGGAGGGCAAGGTTGTAAGCATGAACGTAGCAGAACACTCTGGACGAACATATTACCAGTTTGAGTTGGAGTCACCTCATGTACTGATTACAGCAACTGCAGCTGGAAATCGCCTCTACTTGTTCAGCGTAACAGGAAGTGGTACGAAATTTTAGATGCTTCATATCATTAATGAACAACTGTAACCATATTTGATATAAATACACTTGCTGTATGGTTGTTGCAGGTCTTCAATGGAAGAGGCACTACAAGGATTTGAAGAAGATAGCAGACTCTTTTCGTGTTGTCTAGTTGGATCTCTGAATTCAGATTGCACAGAGTATAACATGTGTGCGCTTATCTATCTGCCACACGTTTGAGGGTTTTTTTTTTTAAAGAAAAAAAGAAAAAAAAAAGATGAGGAACTGATTACGTAAATTCTGCAGCACAATTAGTTTAATCAAAAGTATATACTTTGCCCAAAAGAATCAGTTCGGGATAAACCTTTCTAGAAGTTGCAATGAGATGAGTATATTTACAGCACAATATTGATAATTTATTCCTTTGGATGAGAAAAGCTCCCTAAAGTTAAAAACTTGCACGTTGCAGTTTTAACAATTAATCGAAGTGAAGCCTCTCATCAAGCATTTCTATGAGCAGCCCCTCGTGTTTCGATGAATCATAGCAGGATTGAAAACTGGGATGGCTAAATCACAGCCTGAGCTCCCTCTTTATTTCTGGTGAATAAAGCAGCTGCTACGTTGCTCACTTATTTTGAATTACACATTTCAACTCTTGAGTCCTCTAACCAGCTTCAGCCCACTAATTGGTTCTGGTGCACCTGAACAACTCAATTTTATCTACTACCAGAACTAGTCTTTTGTTCAGTGTTACTAAGCACAACTGCACTTCGCCCTGGAGTTTTTTGAATTCCTTTATTTTCCATGACCTTTCTCAATGTTTCAGCCCGCTCCCATCTATTAGAAGCGGCATATATGTTCGACAGGAGCACATAATGCGACTCATCACCAGAATCCAAGCAACAATTTGATAGTCCTAACTCTTCAACAACCTGTTCCACCATGTCTATGTCTCCATGAACACGACAAGCTGCAAGCAGAGCCCCCCAAACATGATCATTTGGTTTCATTGGCATTCTTTTGATCAAATTATAAGCCTCCTTCAATCTTCCTGCACGTCCCAAGAGGTCAACCAAACACCCATAATGCTGGACGCCTGCTGCCAAGCCATATTTCTCCATCCTAGAGAAAATTTCCAAGCCTTCATCAACAAACCCCCCATGTGCACAAGCTGAGAGAACAGATAAAAATGTGATCTCATCGGGCTTTTCATTTGACCTCTCCATTCTTCTAAAAGACTCGAGAGCCTCTTTGTTCTGCCCATTAATGGCAAAACCTGAAATCATAGAATTCCAGCACGCGTTGTTCCTATACTCCATTTCTTCAAAGATCAATCTGGCATTGGCTAAATCCCCACACTTTG
Organism: Bursera palmeri; assembly: GCA_026225775.1. Lineage (NCBI taxonomy): Eukaryota > Viridiplantae > Streptophyta > Magnoliopsida > Sapindales > Burseraceae > Bursera > Bursera palmeri. The sequence continues at coordinate 26,336 of JANKKB010013074.1, forward strand.
CATACATATCAACTAATGCATTTAAAACAAACTGATTGAGCTTTCTTCTCTTATTATTAATCATACTGTGTATTTTTTTTCCTGCATCTAGCAAACCCAACTGAGCACAAGCTGATAAAACACTAGCAAAAGTAACTTCATCTGGCTCAATTCTCTCTTGTTGCATTTCCCCAAATGCTTTCAAGGCCTCCTTGCAAAACCCATTTTGCGCATACCCAGAAATCAACGAGTTCCAATTCACTAAATTTCTAACCGGGTTTCGATCAAACATAGCCTTGGCCTCCTTCACATCACCTCTTTTGCAATACCCCGATATCATTGATGACCACACAAAGAAATTCCTCAGTGGCATCTCCTCAAATAGTTCTCTAGCAGCCTCCATCTCTCCGTTGCTTGTGTACCCATCAACCATTACAGTCCATGTCACCACATTCTTCAACGCAAGTGGGACTTTGTTAAACAAGTTCCTAGCTTTAACTGTATCTCCACTTCTCGCAAAACCATCAATCATCTCTATCCAAGTAACTTCTGTTCGTTTTGACATCTGATTAAACAAAATTAACGCAGAATCTGTATCTCCATGCTTCAAATACCCACCAATCATCGCATTCCAGGTAACCACATTTCTTTCTGGCATATAATCAAACACCTTACGCGAGGCGAATATATCACTACATTTTGCGTACATATCAATCAACGAAGTTCCAATCATTACATTAGAATCTCCACCAAGCTTGACTGACTCAGCATGCAAATTTTTCCCGTATTCAAGATTCAGGAGAGAGGCACAAGCCTTGAACATTAAAGGGACTACACCTAAAATGTAGGCTCCTATAAGGCGATTTTGCTTGTAGATCACAAGGGCCTCTCCAGGTGAATTTTGACAGAGGTGTTCTCTTATGAGGCGAGACCAATTCCATTGACTTGGGAATGTTTTCGTATGGGAACATTCTGAGTTTTGTTTGAGAAGGGTCGTGTGTGAGATCTTCTTGTTTTGGCGGTGTTCTTGTTGTTGGGGAGGTTTGTAATATTTTGTGGGTTTCGGGACAAAACTGATATTCTCATTTGTCATTCTATGATAATGTTCAGCCTTCTATCCTGTTATCATGTGGACATGGATTGTTATCAAAAATCAAATTTAGAAAAACTTAAATGATAAATTCTATGGAGTACATGACGAATTTTGAATGTTTAGGTTTAAATTGAGGGAGGATTTGCTTCGGAAATATATTTTTGGTTACATGGAGACCCACATATGCCACCAGAATTATCAAAGAGAATAACTGTTTTTCTGGAAAACGAAGCCCCTCCAAATGAAGCAAAGAATTCTCAAAATCTTAGAAAATTGCAAAACTATAAAACAACTGAAACAAACCCATCTTCAGATTTTGATTAATAAACTACAAGACGATTTTATAGTACGCAAGCTCGTTACTCTCTCCTCACAACTTGATTCACTTGACTATGCAATCAAAGTATTCCAAAACGCACAAAACCCTAACGTCGTTTCATGCAAAACAATGATCAAATGCTTTGTAGGAAGAACTTGGAAAGATACATTTCTTGTTTACAATCAAATGAAGGCCTCAATGGTCACACCTAATAGCTTCACTTTTAGTTTCATTTTGAAATGTTTTGAGTCGTTTGAGGCCTTGAAGTGTGGTGTGGTGATTCATAGTGAGAATTAGAAGTTGGGATTTTGTTCTAGTGTGTTTGTGAAAAATAAACTTTTGATTTTTAATGCAAAAAGTGGCAAAAATTCCGGATTAGCATGGAGGATGTTTGAAGAAATGCCTGACAGAGATGTGGTTTCATGGAATTCGATGATTGGTGTGTATATGGAGCACGGTAAGATTGATTGTGCAATTAATGTGTTTGATTTCATGCCAGAGAGCAACGTCATTACTTGGAATTCGGTTCTTTCGGGGCTTTCTAAGGTGGGGAATATGGAATTGGCTTCTTTGGTTTTCAAGGGGATGCCGGAGAAAAATGAGCCTTCTTGGAATTCTATAATTTCGGGGTATGCGCGAATAGGTGATATGGAGGCTGCAAAGTCTCTTTTTAATAGGATGCAGGAGAAAACTGTTTTTTCTTGGACATCTTTGATATCAGGATACATCTTGATTGGTGATAGTAGCTTTTTCAATCTGATGCCACTTAAAAATGTGGTTTTATGGAATGCTATGATTTCTGGTTATGTTCATAATCACATGTTTGATCAAGCTCTCAATGTGTTTCATCAAATGTTAACTGATGGCAAGTGCAGGCCTGATCCAACCACTTTGATTAGTGTGCTTTCTGCATGTTCTCATTTGGGGTCTCTTGAACATGGGAAGTGGATTTATTCCTATATTAAGAAAAACAAGTTTCAATTGTCAAATCCATTAGGAAATGCTTTGTTGGACATGTTTGCAAAATGTGGAGATGTGGAAAATGCAAAAGCAGTCTTTGATAAGATGGCTAGCAAATGTATAATTACATGGACAACAATGATTTCAGGGCTAGCTGATAGTGGACAGTGTAGGGAAGCTTTGAATCTCTTTTATAGGATGCAACATGAGGGAATAAAACCTGATGATGTCCTTTTCCTTGCTATTTTGTCAGCTCGCACACACGGAGGATTGGTAGAAGAGGGTAGATGGGTATTTAAACAGATGGTAAAGGAATATAGTATTAGACCCCGAATTGAGCGTTATGGTTGCTTGATCTTTTAGGACGAGCAGGAAAGTTAGAAGAAGCAGTCAGGTTTACAGAAAGCATGCATCTGAAACCAAAACCAGTTATTTGGGGCACTTTGCTAGGTTCTTGTAAGATTCATGGAAACAGAGAAATATTAGAGTCGGTGGCAGAAAAAGTTTTGGATCAGGAGCCTTCAAATTCTGTCTATTTAACATTGATTTCAAATTTGAATGCCTCAGTTGGACAGGGGGAAGAGTTTTTAAGCTTTCGGGTGGCAATGAGACAACATGGGACAGAAAAGCTTCCCAGTTGTAGCTCAATTCAAATAGCAAACGTGGTCCATGAGTTTCTAACCAGAGACACTATGCATGTGCAAAGAAAAGAAATTTATGGTGCTTTGTACTGTTTAAATGGACACCTACAAGCAGAATGTGATGTACTGTGAGAATTTTAACAAATGTAAAATCGTCTGCTGAAACAAAACTAGTCAACCAAAGAACAGCTGGGACCACAGGAGGATTCTTACAACTGATGTAGGACAAGTTAGGAATAAATTAGGTATTTTTATTTAATTTCAGAGATTTTGTTAAATTAGGGATTTTGACTTCATACATTAGGAGAATCTTAATTATTTTTCTAAATTAATAGTTTTTTATTTTCATAGGATTTATTTTTAGTCTTTTCTAAATTCTTATAAATAGATTTAGCATTTCGTTCACTTGACCTTCTTTGCAGTGAATGTTGTAACCACAAGAGAAGTTGTATAGGATGATAGTTGTCAAGAAGTGTTTTATAAGCACGGTTGATGGTAAAGACTCTGCCATTCTAGATCAACCTAGGCTGCGCATTATTTATGGGGGAAAGGAAAGGAACTCTTCATATTGGTAATGAATTGAAGTGAGGACAAACACAATTTAAGCTGTGTTGAACAGTCAGATATCCTTATCTTGTCCAAATGGGTTCCATGTTTCAGGCCTGGATTTTTAATTGCGCTATGTACAAGTCTGTGCACTTGGGCTTTCCCCTGGCTCTGAGAAAACCTCAAAGCTAAACTGTCTACTTTCTTTGATGCCAAAGCAAGTAGAAATCAATTTCGATATATAATTGCAAAATATACTTTTGGTCTATCAAGTAGCAAATGCCCTATTTCCTCAATTTAGTATTAAAAATTTTCATTTAAATTTATCAGTAATTCGGTTAATTTAGTTTTTCAAATATATTATTAGTTTATTTGGATGATAAGATTAGTTTAACTGATTCAATTTCGAGTGAAAATCTGAAATTAATACTGATAATTACCAATTGACTAGTAAATTTTACTATATAACAAGGAGGAAAAAAGGGTAATTAAAAAGGAGACGGTAAGAGCAGCAGGGTTGGAGGAGAAGAAAAACTTGGTTATGAAGGTAATACTGAGCAAAACCAAAAATAAAATGATTGGAGTGGTGTAATCACTTTATCATTTCTAAATGTTTAAAGATTAGGATTAAGCCATTATAAGTTTTCAAGATATTTAGAATTGACAAAATAAAAAAGAATGAAATAAAGTTTTACATATTTGTTTGCACATAACCCGTGAACTAGTAATCCTTCTTTCATATCGAGGACAAACCTTCCAACTCCCTTATAATAGAGTGTTGAGTTTGTCTTAAGTAATCTTAGTAACTTCATTATTGGTCATAGGAGGTTTTCAGCTGGAGCTTTTCCCTTTTTGCTGGTTCCATGAGAAGTTCAAATCAATGATACTCTTAAGGAATATTTTGAGTGAATAATTCTTCTCAAGATAAGACATCAAGCAACAAAGACAATGCATAATTGCATACGTAAATAGATGCTTAAAATCATAATAAACAAAGAGCTCTAAGACTCTTAATATCTATGTGGACCACTGACAATGAGCCTCTCAAAATAAAAAGAGATGGTTACTTGTTCGTGATGTGATTCTCTTTTTTTGATTACTTGTATCTCATGCTTATTTCTTCTATTCAATTTAAGCAATTCAATCAAACTAAATCCATTGTAGGTCTAGGTCTTGTACATAGGCATGATTACATACCACATACGATTGCATCTTAACAAAGTGCAGACCTATGTAATTCGAGGTAGAGTTGTGTATACTCAATGCATCTTTGTTTTGGGTCATTATCATATGCAGAGCAGCAGAGGTGAGATGGTGGGTTGGATGAATAACTTGTTTTGGCAAGGGTTGGTGGATGTGAAAACTACTCATAAGGCAGTTTGGTCACATTGAAACAACTGTGGGCATGACCATGACATGTATAATGATTGAAGCCAACATGCAAAATTTTTGCTTCCGGTGATGAGTAACAAAGTAGAAATGAGAGAGGGCAAAAGTTTTTGCTGGTCAAGTTTGGCAAATCTGTCTAATGATTTTTATTTTTTATATACTGTATACTTCATACCAAACAGATATTAGAGTTGGGTTTTGTACTTGTATGATCTAGAATGCGAATAAGGCAAGGCAAGTCTTTTCTTCTTTTCCCTTATTTTCTTCGCTTCACATGGCTTTTAAGCTTTGGTGACAACTGACAAGCACTGCACAATGCATGGTATATGGGCCAAGGCCAACATGACAAGACGTTAAAATAATATTGAGATGAATACTGGACTGAAAACCTAATCAAAAAGTGTTCCAGAATGTTCGAAGTTCAGAATTGTTTAGTGAGGGCTTGTACCTTTTTCAGTGAGTCTTATCAGGAATTCATGCAGGATGCAATGAACGGAATATTCCAGGGAATACTGGCTCGAAATTGGAAAACCTAAAAGATCAAATAATTGGAGTCCTTCTGTTGGTCAAAGTATGGCATATCTGCTTTAATGTAAATGTTTAAATGTTTGAAATTTCAATCACAAACCCATTAATCTTCTTTAATGAAAAATGATTCTAAATAATGCAATTGCCAACTTCTCTGGAATCCAGAAGGCTGTAGACCTTTCCCTTAGCCTCCATCTTAATAGCACATATGATGGTCCACCATTTTGATGGGCTCTTAGCTTTGTGAAAAGGATTCTTGTTTTTAACAATTAGTTTGATAGTGCTCATTTAATTTCATTTTCATATGATAGAAAACCCCACCTTTGGCCAATTGAACAAATGGGATTTTTAATTACCTAAATAATCAAAAATTCATTAATCGTGCATGTGAAATCAAGACACAAATTATTTCATCATTTAACCAAAAGTACTGATCTTGGTGCAATACCTTATTTGAGCTCCCGATATCCAAATTTCATATATATATATATATATATATATATATATATATATATATATATATATATATAAAA